>JAOUQW010000031.1:5779293-5800138 GCA_028565825.1 Olivaichthys viedmensis | reverse complement strand
AACACTAGCCTGGTACTAAACACTAGCCTGGTACCTAACACTAGCCTGGTACCTAACACTAAACACTAGCCTGGTACTAAACACTAGCCTGGTACCTAACACTAAACACTAGCCTGGTACTAAACACTAGCCTGGTACCTAACACTAGCCTGGTACCTAACACTAAACACTAGCCTGGTACCTAACACTAAACACTAGCCTGGTACTAAACACTAGCCTGGTACCTAAACACTAACCTGGTACCTAACACTAGCCTGGTACTAAACACTAGCCTCGTACCTAACACTAAACACTAACCTGGTACCTAACACTAAACACTCACCTCGTACCTAACACTAAACACTAGCCTGGTACTAAACACTAGCCTGGTACTAAACACTAAACACTCGCCTGGTACTAAACACTCGCCTGGTACTAAACACTAAACACTCGCCTGGTACTAAACACTAGCCTGGTACCTAACACTAACCTGGTACCTAACACTAAACACTTACCTGGTACTAAACACTAACCTGGTACTAAACACTAGCCTGGTACCTAACACTAAACACTAACACACACTATTTTTTATTACTTTTTTATCAATTAATGCTGTTTTTTCTAATGGTCGTAGACACCAAGTTTCCGACCCGCACGTGACGCTCTTTCCAGTTGTAATTACCAGTGTGAGCTTTGGAAATAAATTTGCTGCTCGAGTTTCCGACTTGCTACTTAACTTTTATCTTTTTTATTTTTCAACAGGAGTAAATATGGGTATGATTAGGGTAGTAAATTAGGGTAGATAACGTTAGACTTGCTCACTTTGTGGGTTACAAAGCAGGTGGGAAATAAGACCATCTGAGGAGCACGTGAAGGCAGCATCAGTTCATGGACGAGACGTTGAACTGACACTTAACAAATAAATGAATAGTATATAAAATAAATAATAATGGGGTATTATTTTGGCATGCTATTTAGTACGATGGGATGTGGTTTCTGATGTAGACTAGTTATCTGGTCTGACAGTTATAATCTCTTTATATTATATTTGTATTTACTTGCAGGACTGGCCGTAGGTGAGCGGTAGGCAGTGTCCTACATTTAAACACGTCCTACTTCTTAAGAATCACCACTAAAAGTCTTGCAGTAAAGGTGTTTGAACTAAGTCCACACATCTAAAGTCCACCCTGTCAGTTTAAGGAGAGACGTGGCTGGGACAAAGTTCAAAAGATCCAGACATTTTGAGCCTGCGACCTGCCATTTGACATGAAGGCGTAGGGTTATTGAGGCTTTTACGATATCCAGTGTCGGGGCTCTTTTGTCCTGATGTTAAGTAGAAGCACTTATCTCTCAAGCTATTTAATTTCATGTTGATATAATGTGCACTCATTATGTCCTGTTTTGTCCTGAAGCGCCTGATGTGAACAAATGCTTGTACTCCCTAAATATTTCATGTTAGTCATGTTGTCAGGCCTTTGTGCTACTGGAATCAAGCAGGAACAGTGAGTTGACCTTTGCAGCAGGTGACATTTGCTTCAAGTGAAAGGGCCAGTGGCTTAGTGGTTAAGGTTCTGTGCTAATGACTGGTTTTGAGTTCGAGGTCCCGGGCTGCCAGCGCCCCACTGTTGGGCTGTCAACTGCCCAGCTACTGTATACGCTTAGATTGTACTTGTAAGTCACTTTGGATAAATGCGCTGCCAAACAACGTAGTTGTTGTCCACAGTACAACAATTATAACAAAAAAAAGTTGAATGATGGCAAAGAGAACAAGAACCATTAGAGTGCACAGATGTACATTTAAGCCTTAACTGCTTCAAGTCTTTAGTCCAAATTTGACCCATAAAAGGCAATGCATTCTCAGAAAGGTTCTCCTCTTTGCCACATATAATTTGGTGCACATTATACAAAGAGAATTGGGGGGGAAGAAAAAATGCAAATGGGACTTGACCTATTAGTGTTCACATGCGTGTGGAGGCATAAGTGTAGGCTTTGACCCAACTTGCCCCATATGAGCAAACTCATGCTGAGGAATTTACTAATCTTTACCACAGATAATGTGGTGTTCTTTTGTAGGCCTGGTTTGGGCCTGCAGTGTAACTAAAAGTGAGCAGAGCGCCTAGGAGCCATCAGTGATTTATTTTTATTTTATTTTTTTATTTTTTTGATGCGTTATTCATCTAGTTTAGTTGAATCTTTTAATTTTATTTTTTTACATCCGACAAGCACACAATCTAATCTTTCAAAGACCAAAATTCCAAAATCTACTGTTGGACAGCCTAAAAGTATGTTGGGTAATTGAAATTGCCTCCGATTTCACCTTAATAAGTATTATGCAACAACCACTACTCTTTTAAATGTGTTATGTACTTCAAACAGGGTCGTGGATCCCAAGGGCTGGAGTTAAGAACTTCTAGCCTTCATGGCTAAAATGATTGAATAGAAATGAACTTCAAATTATGAATAAATTGTCCATGTCTATTAAAGTGTTCCAGCTCTGTTCCAAATCATAAGTATTAGAAAACTGCCATTAAAACCCTTACTCCAGAGTGTGGAGTGGATCTGATTAGATCACAGTTGAACAAGGCTTATCATCCTTAACTCTGCGAAAGCAAAAATATTCTTAGTCTCATTATTTACTACTGGGAAGCAATGGGAGCAGATACCCTGAAAGGCGAGAGCTAAGCAAAACTGGTCTCCGTACTAGAATAGAAATGATTGTCCAGTGTATATACCAGTCTAAAGTACAACTTTGTGTTTCTCTTTGTAGCCAAATATCCAGAGATAAAGTCTCTGATGGGACCTGACACGAGGCTAAAATGGATTGTGTGCATGATGGTAGCCATCCAGTTCCTGGCCTTCTACCTCGTCAAGGACTTGGAATGGAAGTGGGTCCTGTTTTGGACATACGCGTTTGGCAGTTGCATTAACCACTCTATGACGCTAGCCATCCATGAAATCTCCCACAACACGGCGTTTGGCAACAACCGCGCCAAGTGGAACCGCTGGTTCGCCATGTTTGCCAACCTGCCCATTGGCCTGCCATACTCTGCTTCTTTCAAGCGCTACCACCTCGACCACCATCGCTATTTGGGCGGGGACGGAGTGGACGTGGACATCCCGACCGATTTCGAGGGCTGGTTCTTCTGCACTCGCTTTCGCAAGTTGATTTGGATTATTCTTCAGCCTCTGTTCTATGCCATTCGGCCTCTCTGCATCAATCCGAAACCCATCAGTCAACTGGAGCTAGCCAATGTGGCCATCCAGCTTCCGTTCAATGTTCTCCTCTACTGGGTGTGGGGCGCCAAGCCTTTGGTTTACATGCTGGCTGGCTCGATGTTGGGAATGGGCCTTCATCCCATCTCTGGACACTTCATCGCTGAGCATTACATGTTCCTCAAGGGCCATGAGACCTATTCTTACTATGGATCGCTGAATCTGCTCACATTCAATGTGGGTTACCACAACGAGCACCACGATTTCCCGAGCATCCCGGGAAGAAGGCTGCCACTGGTAAGATTTTCAGTTGGGAAGGCTTTCCATTACAAGTTTTGTCCTTGAATGTTATTTCTCTGAAATGATTTCTAGTCAAGGTTTACCCCTAAGCAGTTTTGCTTAGTCAATGAGTAAATGACACTAAGTGGCCAGTGCTCTTTAGTCAGCACAGTTTGCTTCATCCAGTGCTGTAAATAATTTGAAGGTGCTTGAGGGGAATGAATCGATTTCAGACCTGTCAAGCTTTTTACTCGAGTGCCTGTGCTTGACATTAATTTACATGTCCTGAACTGCAAGTTTGAATTTAAACTTGAATATTTAAATGCTGAAAGACATTGCACTGTCTAACCAGATACAAAGGAACTAGTTGCCATGTGAAGCTGAAGCATTCGGAAGAGTTGTGTTTAAAATGTACTTTGAAAGTGGCCATAGGATGTGAGTACTGTACATTGTTTCTGAAGTAAAAATGGAAAAATAAATTCTCTTCCCAAACAGGTCAAAAGAATAGCGGCAGAGTATTACGATGATCTGCCCTGCTACACGTCGTGGGTGAAGGTCCTCTACGATTTCATCATGGACGATGAGCTGAGCCCATACTCTCGTGTGAAGAGGAAGCTGAAGGGAGACCTCAAGCTGGAGTGAACAGAGTTTAATAGAGTAAAAAAATTATCGCTGTGCCTCTCACACACACACACACCTGCTAACCGCTTCAGTAATGCAGTTAGGGATTAAGTCATGTGAGTGAACAAAGCCTGGTTGTTATTTGTGTGTGCGTTTGTGTTCGTGTGCCCGCAATTGAGAGAATGGTCATTTTAGTCGTCATTTCAAAAAATGTCTTCAGAGTCTGTTGGTGAAAATGGAAACATTCCTCCTTCCTTTTATTTTCACAAGCCACAGCTTTGTTAGAGTACACAATTCCTGTTTGTCTATTGATTTTCTAAGGTATTTCCCTGCACATTTGTGCAGTCTTTTTTTCTGCAGTCTTTAAAGCTTTCTTAAAATTAATATGGCCAACGTACTTCTAAAGTCTTGCACATGGAAAACACCCAGGAACAGTTCTTCTACCTGTTTTTATGTAGCTTAAAAACTAATTGCTGGAACGTGACTCATTGCCAGGACTGTTTGATCCTTACCCAGCAATCGTCCGTTTCCTCATCACTGTGTCTATGAATTTAATGGGACGGTCATGCTTTTTTTTGGTCCGCATGACTAACATGAGGAGTGTGCACTCAAGGTGTGGACCTGTACACTTTAAAATTCTATTTGACTGATAACTTATCACACATTTATTCTTGGAGGCAGCAGGAGCATGTAGAGATCCTGTGACCTTGCTTGCAGGATACATCGTGTTGCTGTGTTGTTTCAGCTACATATTTTAAGCAAAGCTTGTGAGGTGATGCACATTATTTGCAATGTTATGCTTAAAGACACGTGGTTTAATTCGGACATTAAGGGGCCATAGAACTGTTACTTCTCATATCACACAGTAGCTTGTCCTGCACTTTAAAGTTTTGTATTGGTCAGCTCCAATTTCATTCAAACATAATTGTTTACCAATAAAATACTTTATTGCCCGGTATCTTCAGCAATCGGTGGGAGTGTTAATTCATTAAGAAACAAAATAGCTTCCAAATTGAGGATTGTGCCTTTAATGATTATATAAAGTCCCTGTTGTACATCCTATGTGCATATTAAAGCAGTTTATACAAATTAGTTTTCAGACCGGATGCAGTTTTAAGCACCATGAAGGAATTGCCTTCTTGACATTTCAGAGAAATGGCAGTAGCTCAAGCCTGTCCTCTGTTCTTTTGTTCGTCAGTAGCAAAGAACTCATCATACCTCTATTTATGTTAGGTGTGGTTAAACCAAATTGCAATAGTTTCACTTTGTTTTGACTAGATGGGCCTGAATGCCGAGCAGTAACCTAGAGATGATGGCTGGAATGAGGAAAAAGTGCAAACGTGTCTCACAGGGTTAAATGTGGATGTCTTCTCATACTCTAATGCTGACTAAACGTGCAGTAATTATTTACCCTCAGACACACGTATCTCTTTTGTACACTTCTGCGGTTACTCCGGTAACTAGCTTTTACAGCGAAGTCTCCACACCTCTTACTTGAAGCAAGAATCTTGCAATGCCAATTGCCTCCAATTATATCGAAGTAGAAATTATCTTAAGTTCCTTATGCTTCTTACTTCAAACTATAATCTGGGTCCTTAACATTTGCAAAATAACCAGCACTACCATTTAAAAGGTGCTTTTTCTCCAGTAAAATGCAACACACAGATTAAGCTAGAATGTAAATTCTTTCACTTCAACATCTGTTGCATGTCAAAGGCCTCGATTGCTGGAGAAATAACTGTATCCTGTATCAGTATTAAAACCAGTAAAAGTCCATGCTGGAAAGGAGCTTCAGTCCTTTAGATCGCTCAACGTAGGCTGATGGATAACATCATGGTTATGTTTAATGAGTTCTATTTCTGCTTGGTCTTTATGCTTTTCTGCATTCATGTGATTTTATTAAACCAGTTCAAAAATTAACCCAGCGTTGTCCTTCATGCCATTAAATCATTTAGGAGGTTAATGAGAAGTTTCAGTAATCTGTGTAAGATGTACTTGTGTATTTACAGACCCACTTGTGATTCCAAGCTCAATAATTACAAAAGTGTTGTTATTGTGGCACTTTGCCCCTATTTTTATTAGTTTCAATATGGCTCTCACAGAATTGCGGTTATAAATCAGACAAAACAAAAACGTTAAGTTGGTATCTAAAATAGCCCAACTGTCCATCATCTTGATTTCAGCAAGATGGTTTATCTGGTGAGAGATTCTCGCAGTGTTTCGTACATCAGCTGATCCTGTATGGAATAAAGCAAAGTTGAAACAAACTCAACTCTTCGCTTCTAATGTGTTTGAAAGCCACACAACAAATGGAACATAATAGCTGGTTCATCTGCTGTGAAAATTACAGATGAGAAGTGCTCCTTTTGCTCTGCCAAGGCAAACAGTATAAATAGCATCTACATAAAAAAAATAACCGCAATATACAATGCTCATCTGGCAACGGCAGCGTGGGAAATCTGGCCAAGAGAGAACCTAAGCTCTTAGGAACTGGACAAACTGGTTCACCGTTCACTTGACAAGCATCGCGTTTGAAAGTAGCTCTGGGAATGCGTTTCACATGCACCTGGTTACATCCCACAAGGCCATGACATATGGAGCCAAGAGGACACTGGAGAATAATTACAACTCCTGGCCTGATGCTGGGTTACAGAAATGCACCCAATGGTGGATAAACAAGCTTGACAGACTAAAATGCACACAAAGACTACAAGCTGCTCCAGACAAGGCTTGTGTGCAAGATTAGCTTGTTTTTAGAAACAGACAGCTTTTCACTCCCTAAGCTCTTTTCGTTAAGTGAAAAGAAAAACGTGGAAAAGCTGCCATCAAAGTAGCCTATTTTAACAATGGCTAGATATCAGTATTATTAGCTGGAACACTCTTCTACTGTGTTAAGCACACTCACCTTTTTGGACACGGATGGACGCACCTTCTTGAAGGCCTCTTCGAAATTCTGCCTGCTGACCTGTATATTTTTAACAGAGCCGGAGGAGAACGTGTTCCCTGTGTCAAAGAAACATTCACAAAAAGTGAACCACAGGTACTGTCATTGTTACTAAAATAATATATATATATATATATATTTTATTCTGAGACTACGCAGACTTGTTTGGGAAGTGCAATTGCATTTAAATGCTAATTTTCTAATTAGCATTTAGCCAAATTATCATGATTGCTGAATGTCATTGACAAACGGTTACAACCGTAACAGGTTGTAGTGTGTGGCGTGCTAGTACGTTTACCTGTGTTTCCAAGAGATGTTTGAGAGTGGAGATGGGCTCTTAAAGCATTAACAGAAGCCTCTCTAACCAGTGCAGACAAGTCAGCTCCACTACACACACACACACACACACACACACACACACACACACACACACACACACAGCAAGTCTAATGTAAATGTAATGATTTCTTCCCCACACTAAACCATTGAAACTGAAGTATAACATCAGCAAATGCCAGTTAACCTCCATAAAACCATTGACAGTCATCTTTAGCAATAAAGTTCAATATCTGCAATAAGTTCCTTTATATACGACTCCATGAAACATTTTAAATTCAATAAAATATAGCAATTGTATTTTAAAGTAAAACGTATACACAGACGTGGCGGAAAATATCAGTACCCTTCCACGTTTTCCAAAAAACTCTCAATTTTCTCTGAACTAAGTTGAAACTGACAAAAGTATTGGTATGGGTATTGGTATCCACCATTCTTTATTTCACATGCAAAAGAACAGAAACTTTGCTTTTGATTTATGACTCAACATATTACTTTAAATAATAAAACAAATGAAAATGGCATGGACAAAATCATTGGTACACTTAACCTAATACTTTGTTGCACAGCCTTTGGTGTTACCAAAAATCTCTAATTTTGTTTCGTTTGTCCTTCTCCCAGAAGGACCGTGGCTTGTCAACATGCATTTTGGCAAACTCCAGTCAGGCTTTTTTGTGTTTCTCTCTTAGAAGTGGGGTCTTCCTGGCTCTTCTACCATGGAGCCCATTTTCATTCAGACAATGATGGATGGTATGACTTGAAACTGTTGCACCGTGAGCTTGAAGGTCAGCTTGGATATGTTTAGAAGTTTTCCTTGGTTCTTTCTCCACCATTCGTAAAATCTCTCTTTTCAATCTTGGGTCACTTTTCCTCTTGCGCCCACGTCCAGGCATGTTAGCTTCAGTCCCATGGGCCTTAAACGTCTTAATAATATAAGCAACAGTGGACACAGGAACATCAAGCTCTTTGGAGATGGACTTGTAGCCTTGACTATTATCTTCTTTCTAACCTCCTCAGACAATGCTCTGCTTTTCCTTCTCTTTTCCATGTTCAGTGTGATACACACAGCAGAGTGAGGACCTTTCTCCATTTAAATAGGCTGAATGATTGATTATAAGATTGAAGACACGTGTGATACTAATTAGAAGTACCACTACAATACAATTATTTCTTGTCATTTCTAAAGGGCATCATAAATATTGTCCAAGCCATTTTACATTGTCTTTGTAGAATAAGGAAGAATGCAATTCTTTTCAAGTTTTTTTGTTTTGTTTTGTTTTGTTCTGCTGCAAACGAAAGACATGCATGTATGGATGACATTTTATGGAAGATTTTGGACATTTTTCACGACAACAGGTGCATTATTTAGAAATAGTGAAAGGGTACCAATATTTTCAGCCACGTCTGTAACTAGCTAACCCATTCTATCACAGACTTAGCTTTATTTTTTCATGCATACTCTAAAAAGTAGAGCCCAGTTCAGGTAGGTTTTGTAATACTCACGTGAAACAGTTACACCGTTCGTCATGGGCAATTTCCTCCAAGCTCACATCTACCTCCAGACGAGGCTTGGTACCTCCCTGTGGAAATTCCAGAGCTCATTAACAACTTACTTGCATTGCAGTTCGTGGTACTGTTGTGTACCAGTTTACTACTCCAGCGGTCAAGTTGAACCGATGAATTCACCTTAGTAATAGTGAGCAATATGGCGTATCTGTCCTCTGGCGGAGGCAAACCCACGTACAGAGTTTTGTCCAAACGGCCCGGTCGGAGCATGGCAGGATCAATGATATCTGAACCAGATTATAAAAACATTTTAGACAACGTTGGAAATGACAAAAACACAATTCCATGTGTGGCTTTGGTGGAGGTTTTTACCTGGCCGGTTGGTGGCAGCCATGATAAAAACCTGGCGGCGCGTCTCCAAACCATCCATCTCCGTCAGCAGCTGGTTCACCACACGCACACTGGCTCCAGACTGAACACACAAAGAAAAACTTAAAAATTATTATTATTATTATTTTTAAAAACCTACAATGTGAGGCATTCAGTGAATTGAACATGTGCTCAATCAATAGCCATCGCTACACGCATGAAGCCTAATCCAACTTTAGAAAGGCTTAAAATGAAGAATGAAGACTAGCCATAAAGTTGTTCTTTTGAAAATTCCATGGGCTAGCCCTCTTGTTTTCTCTCCAAGAACAAATTAATTCTGAAAAACTAGATGAATTACCTTATTATACAGTCGTATTGGAAAGAAAGACATGAGTGATGACTGGATAAAGATAAGGAGTCTGTGTGCATAATAATTTTTTTGTTTCCCATTTTTTTTCCTGCATTTTCTTCACATTTTTGTAATGATCTCTTTTTCCAGACATTCTGTAGTTTCCCCTGCTTAAATGATTCGTCAGGGTGAGGCCCAACCTGCTTCTCTTACTTAAACAGTTCCCATTGTCTTCATTACTTCCTAATTTGAGAGACATTAGACCTTTACTGATGCACTGTTTGCTGAATCTAGTTGAGTGAAGTTGTTTGATCAATGACGTCCCTGGGTCAGCTCAGGCAAATGCTGTAGGCGATGTAAATATTTGCAAATTAGCACATGGCTGAATGCAGATGTGTGCATTGCAACCTTTTGTTACATCCAACATACCAGCCGCTGATACTTACACATTAGCACAAATATAACTCAGTCTTCTTAGACTAATAATAATAATAATAATAATAATAATAAATCAAATTTATTTGTATAGCACCTCTCTCACACCCAGTGAGATGTTTTTCAAAAGACACAAATTAACATAAAAATAACATTTATGCTATTCTTCATGTATTGCCTCCATTACCTCATGGCCAGAGCGTCGGGGGCAAAGGGCATCGATCTCATCGAAAAAGATCACACACGGAGCAGAGTTCCGTCCTCTCTGGAATACCTGGCGAACGGCCCGCTCGCTTTCACCAACATACTGCAGAACAACAGTTTATTTAAAGCAAAAAATCTATTTGACAACAGTTGAGGTGATAAAATCATCATATTATTGCTTTATTGATTAAATATCGCGAACAGCCTGTGTAAATACTGTACATATTTACTACTGATGCAAAGCACCCTAAACAAGGAAATAGGTCAGACATAGGCCAAAGTTTGAAACATTTCACAAAGAGCTGGTAAGTAATAAACAGTAGAGATTGATAAGCTTGTGACCTGCAGCACTGTGACACTGCATTTTCATCATGAAAGATCTATCGCAGTACGGTAACCAAATTATCTGTAAACTCCATACAGTGAATAACAGAGCAGATAAAAAGGTCCTGTTACGGCAGTTGCTTTGAACAAAAGATGCTCAACAGCAGCCACATGCGTGTTTACTTTGGGATTGAGAGATACTTCCTACATTCATCAATGAGACTAAAGTTCTACTTTTTTTTTTGGCCTGTTATCCTTCTTCATATCAGACCTCGTTTACATCTGGTATTAACATGCATTCTTGAGTGATCGGCTCACAAGCGGTCAGCGCCATGTACAAGTGTAAACAGGGTCATATGTGTCTGAGACCTTCATTTCAACCTCTGTTCACTCAAACCACATTTGGAGATGGTCAGGGACGCATACGGTCACGTTGCATTCGTAGACGGTAATGCGTCTCAGTGCGTTCCAGACAACATCGAAGGACCGCCCTAAACGGAAAATACGTCATCATTCCTTCTCGGCCTTCTCTCTCGTTCACAAGTTGCATTAGTTGGCTTTGTCCGTTCAATCTAAACATTTGGAAAAGCTAGCTAGTTTAGCACGTAGGTTCTGTGGCTAAGAAGTTTTGGGGTTCTACGCCATCCTCTGATCTCAGACGGTCCAAAGATGTGTGGAGCTTGTTTAATGACATCACCAACTGAGCTGAAACATCCTCGTGCTCCCTGAATCAGTTTTATACGATTTTTGCTCGAACACCAATCTATATAATCAAAACTAGCCATCCAAGAGGAGTTGACCATTTGAAAAATCATGTATGTGCAGAGGGACTTTAAATTGGAGTGTATAGGCACGTGAATGCCTGCAAAACTTACCATATTCAGTAACTCTGGTCCCTTGACGGAGATGAAGTTTAAACCAGACTCGTTGGCGACGGCCTGTAAAAATAAACAGAGATGGTTCATTTTTAAGCCACGAGGCTGCTAACTTACAAACAATGATTAGCACAACAAAGTCTCACACAATTCTCAGCAGTTAAGCTATCTGGCTGTATGCATGTTTACTTTGTAGTGGAAAAATACTTTGTTCATCTCTCAAAGAGACTCTACCCAGATCAACTTTTTATTTATTTATTTATCTTCCTTCAGATCAGCTAATAAAGTTGTTTTACAGATGTTGCCTTTGAAATCCATCACGAAAAATACATGATGACAAATACGCTACATAAGAGAAGCGTAGTCTCTGTGTATATATAGCATCAGCTCGAGAAGACCCATTGAGAAATAAAGAAAAAGATCAAGGCTAAAGAGAAAGAATAGAAAAAATATCAGTAAAGGGGAGTATACTTTTGCAAGCAGGGTCTTTCCACAGCCTGGGGGTCCAGCAAGCAGCACTCCTGCAGGGGCACTCAAACCCAGAGCTCTGAACTGCTCTGGGCTACGTACAGGAGCCTGAATACACACACACACACACACACAGTTAAACAAAGCATCTTCTCACATACAAATTTTGACCTTATTCAACCCTAATTCCCTGTGCATGACCTACACAATGCCTACATTCACACTAGCAATGTGACTCTTCAGTAGTCACAAACTGGACATGTTCTGACAGCAACAAAGCCAAAGGCAAAATTTGAAAACCTCTTCAGCTATGTGACTACATAAAGTGCTTGTGCCCATATAATTTAAGCCAAATACCTTGGGCCAAATGGGAAAATAATGTGGGGTAATGCGGAGTATTTTGTCAATGAAAGGCTACAAGAGATAATGGTTGTATAATAAAACATAACTGTCTGTCTTATGCTCATCACTAAAACAAAACTGAATTGAAATTAATAAAAAAAAAAAAAACTGGCCAATCAGGCCACTCTTTGAATAAACCTGCCTTATAAGTAACTTTTACAACACAAGCCAGAAGATATGATAATATGGATATAAGAAATCTGAAACCCTTCAAAATGTTACTACAATCACATACCAGGGCTGTCATTTGTATATGATAAACAAAATAATAATAATTTTATATATATATTCAACAGTGTGCTTATCTCACCAAGATGGCCATAGTGAGTTCCTCACGAATGTCTTGCAGTGCGCCGATGTCATCCCAGGTGACATCAGGCACAGTAGCAAAGCCTTCGCGCTTGGCAGAAGGTTGAACCCGCACCAGTGACTCCCTGAAGTCGTCCATGAGGATGCAGAGACCATCGAGCTGTTCCTCACTCAGAGACTCGTTCTTCTTCAGCAGAGAAAGCAGCTGTTCTAGCTCCCCCTGCTGGTGTGAAACAAAATGCATCAAATCACAATAAAGCTGCATTGTGAGGCAACAAGTAATTGATGTCGCCCCAGGTTTATTGCTTGTAGGCATGTAGCAGACTTTACTGTTGGGAGAAAAAAAAGGGAGGAAAAAAACTTGAGTCAAGAATAGATGACATGGGACAACCTTTGCCATATGATTAACTCAAAGAATTTCCTGGAATTTGCAGAAAATTTCGCTCGTCAACAAAATCATAGCTCCGAGTTGTGCTCTCCAATCGGAAATACTTTGTCTGTCACTTGCTAATGTCCATAAAGAGGTACTGGAGCATTGCTGCTCAACCTGGACCTCCTGTAAAAAGCAAATATTTCGGTAGGTCCATTGAGAATATAATTCCTGAAATTCGGTGTTGCGGCAGGTGAAGCCCATTAAAACCTCGTTGGTTCAGTTATCCATCAATCAAGTCATTTCAGTTCACTTTTGAATTTGTCAACAAGGTCATACCATTCAAGGAAGCTTGACACTTTGCTAGTATAGACCACAATATTCCATTTTTGAGTCACAGATATAAGTGCACTTACTTGTGCACTTAAGGCATCAGAAGCCTGTATAATCTCTCCTTCTGCCACATCACTCGACATGCTCATATCTTGAGACTTTGCACTGACATCATTCTGGGCATCGTCAGTGATGTTCTGACACATGGTGCCAGGTGCACATGTGCCAGTCTCGAGCTGCTGCAGCAGGACCCGGTTGACTGCAGTCATGGCCGCCTCGCGGCACAGCGCCATCAGATCCGCACCAACGTACCCGGGTGTGAGTCGTGCCAGCTGCAAGAAGTCAAAGTCCACCGGCAGCTTGAGCTTCCGACAAAGAGTTTCAAGAATCCTGTGGCAGAGGAGAAAGCAAAATGTAAACGTTTATGGTTCCAGAGACATACTGTATACCTTAAATGCAGGCCCTCCATCTGCTTGAGGTATAATGAAAGGGGAGGTTGTAATGCAGGCCTGAGGGGCACCTACTTGAGCCGTGAGCCTTCATCTGGTATTCCCAGACAGATTTCTCTGTCAAAACGTCCTGCCCTTCTCAAAGCTGGATCCAGAGAATCCGGCCGGTTGGTGGCTCCAATAACCAAGACCTGTGCTGGGACGGATAATGAATTCAAGTCTAAAAAAAAGAAAAAAAAAAGAAAAAAAAGAAAGAGAAACAGTCAAAGAGCATGAGTGAATATATGACCAAGGTAGACACGTAAATTACTGTACATTACACTTTTTTTAAACTTTACTTACATAGAAACTTGCATACATTTAAAATGCAGCTCAGAGTGCTTTACAGTATGTGCAAAAAACAAAATGACACAAAGAATTACTATAAAATACATTTAAATAAATTAAAGTAAAAGAAGGCAAAATAAATGTAAAAATGAGTAAAAACTAAACATTCTAAAATAACTAAAAAAGTTACAATAAATTTTTTTTTTTAACTGACTGTTTAAATGAAAACTGCATGATTAAATAATAAAGTGTAAAAAAAAAAAAAAAGGTATTTTAAGCTGCTTTTCAAAACGGGTAATAAATGGTGCCTGATGAATGTAGAGTTTCAAATCACTTAACCACTTTTCTTGCACTAAACAAAAGCATGTTTGAGCAGAGTAATTGTTTAAGTCATCAAGTTATCATAGAACACCACTCACCATCCATGCAGGTGAGTAACTGAGCGACCATTCGTCTCTCCATGTCCTTGGAGGCCACCTCTCTCTTTGGGGTGATGGCGTCGATCTCATCAATAAACAGAATGCAGGGAGCACTGCTCTGTATGAGGGGAGAAATATCTAATAATATATATCTGGCTCACAGAAACAAAGATAGATATAAGCACGAGTAATAGGCATGTGCCAATAATCATTTTTATGATATACTGCAATATTTAACATGCACAATATTGTTATTGTGGATACTTCAAAGTATTTTCACTACCCGTGTTGCCCATTTAGTAACCAGAAAGCATTTTGGGTAGCATTTATGCGCTCCTGAGGTAAAGGCTGTGCTGTTCAGAAGGCAGTTTAAGGACATCTTCTAAGGGTACAATATTTTGGACATACCCTTATTGGATAAGAGAGTCCAATAATTCTGATCCCCAGACAGGCGTTCCATGAATGTATGGAAAAGGAAAAAAATGGTGGACAGAACTGTGGCAATGGTTTTTCTTAATGATATTGTAAACTGCGAGTAAACTGGGTTAGGTTATAAAATAAAAGTTATTAAACAGAAATCTACTCAGTGATTTTGTAGTCTTGTGAGCTGTATCCTCTGATACTGTGCTTAGAAAATGACTAGATTACTAAAAGATTATTTCTCGGTTGGATTGGCATGTCTGTCCACCATGTTTGAACAGAATTATAGGAAATTTGGCCTCACCTTCACATTTGGTCAAAATAAGGTACCGTTTATCTTGGAAGCACAAACACTGCCTAAAAATGGTGCTTACCCAGGCAGGTCGCTCTCAAATGGAACAAGGAAGTAGTGACAATATACTGAAGTGTTCATGAATACGGAGTGGTACATTGTATAATTTTCAGCACATGCGTACTCCACATTTAATAAGACACTGTATTGGTACAATTTTTTATTTTTATTTTTAAATACACAGAAGCATCCACTCAGTTAATGTGCTCCATTCAATAGTGTGCTTACCACAGTCAGCTCAAACAGCTCACGTAGCTTCTGCTCCGATTCCCCCGAAATGCCCGACACCAGCTCTGGAGCGGAGATCTTTAATATGGGCAACTCCATCTCCTACAATTACCCAGAAAGCTCTCCGATTACTTAGCACCAGAGCCAAAGAGAAAAAAACCCTCCAACAAAGTCACATACATAACCATGTCTTGGAATTGACCTAAATGGCACCATTATTAAGACAGACAGCATGTAGAACATTCAGCAGAACTGTCTCAAAGGAAAACTTTGTCCAAAATGCTGAAGCGGCTATTGAGTGAAAGTTAGTGGAGATCAGTAAGAAGGATCACATTACCAGAATGATAACTAAGCCCCTACTAGTTTTTACTATCTGCACTGATATGGAAGTATAACCCCATAGTCCACAATAATATGACACAAAGACATGCAGCATGTACAAGAAAAACAGGGGTATCAATCCTTGTGGAACACTATAAAGAATAGTATGTCTACATAGATATAGATACTATGAAAACCACTTGACTCCTGTATTCTGTGGATTGTGATTACTAGCAATATTAGCATGGCTGACGTATTCCTTTAATCCTCACCAATATCACACATCCAATTCTTCTTCTTCTGTGTTTAAACCGTAAATTATTAGATGTGTTTCAGGTCCAGCAAACACCTAAAGTGAACTCACCCCAGCGACAGCTTGGGCGAGGAGGGTTTTTCCACAGCCAGGCGGCCCATGAAGAAGGAAGCCGCATGGAGGCACCACACCTAGCTGCTGGTACACCTCAGGATGACGCATATGGATGAGCAATTTGCACAACTCCTAAAGACAGGAATCACTTTATGAACACAACATGGGCCAGTGTTTATGATAATACTCTGCGCATTGGAGTGTTCATTTGCCAATTTGCTCACAAAAATAAATATTTAAAAAGTGTGGCTCTGATAGAAAAGTTCCATATATCCATAAAGATGCGATGAAGTGTGACAGAAATAGAATTTTCTAATAAATAAGCACAAATGCAGGTACGCATTCCAGTCTCACCATGACTGTGTCCAATATGGTGTACTTTTGAATGCAGCCCATGACCAATTAGGTCATATTTTTATGCCCCTGTCAAGTAATGTAATGTTGTTGTTTTTTTATTTAGACATTTTTTTGGAAATGCACTCAGATTGTGAAAAAGTTCAGTGGAAACATATGTAATGTGAGCATGGATATACTGCAGTGTGATGCTAGTTAAATCATACCGTCAGAGTTTTTTCATTACCACCGACATCTTCAAATTTCACCATGGAGTGTTGAAGTTCGGGGAGTTTGGTCCGGGCTTAAACACAAACCAAAAAAAAAAACTCTTTCATTTTGTGATGACAAGCAAATATACATATATTACATATAATAGTAATTTTATACAAGACGGCACCTTTTTTCGACATTATGCTTGACTCAATTTCTGCGTCCATGTTTTTGCTTTCTTCTTCTCTCCGCGTTTTTCTTTTTTCTTTCTTCTTGCTCCTCTTTGGCTTCCTGTCAGGCTCCAGCACTCTCTGTAACGTCATACACATGAAATCCATAGCACATGTACCTAACTAATGAATGTTGATTACTTTTATTACTGTATCCTCCTTTAATTACTGAATCTCTACGATGGCCCATGTAAAGATCCATTCAAATCTGTTCCATGTATTACTGTGTCCTTCTTTAATGACCGCATTTTTATTGTGACCCATTAATGATGGGCGTTCAGACGAATTTTGCTAAAAGATTACAACTGTTAAACATTTGAAGTTCTTTCTCAGTGGTCATGAGATTACTGAAGAAAAAGCTTAGATCATGTGAAATAGTTTTGTTTCTTGGAATTTTCTTAGCTTCACTCATTTTGGTTCAAGCACGATTGCAGCTCGGTGCCGGCAGAGTTAAAACCTTGGCGAAAATGGTTAGTATATATTGTGCAAACTTGTTCGTTGGAGTCGCGACAGCCTCCAGTACCCTCCCCGCCTTTCGGATCTCCACAGCCTACGAGTAGCCAGTATCTTTTCTAGATTACTTTTTCAATTTTTAAAAATGTCTAAATGCAGATCACTTTAATTTGTGTATAAAGAAAAAAAAAAAAAGGTTTAATAATAGAAACAAATTTGTGAAGTGATGAGCATACACACATTTACTGCAGGGTTGGCCGACTCCTCCTCACACAAGTCAATCAGGATGTTGTCCTGATCTTTACTTCGTGTCTTATCGATGAACCAGCCGCCTGCAGACACTGTGGTGATAGAGCGATGAGGGGTGCAGCTGCTACTGCCACCCTCAGCTGATGAACCCTTCTGAGAGGCTGGATTTGGGCTACCGATGCCCTGCTCCCTTGAAGGGGTGCCATTCTCTGGGTTCCCCTTGCAATAAAGGGACATCAGCGAGTTGTTCATGTGATTGGTGTTCTGTTGAGCGGGATAAAGAATATTTGTAGGTAATAAAACAGTATGAATGCTATTTTCTATAGCAACTTATGTTTCCAATAAAGGTACAAAAACCAGAACAAATGACAAGCAATAGTCATGAATAATACAATTTAATTTCATGAAATGAAAACCATAAAATGGTTAAAAATAGACAGAGAGACTTGACTAAAAGCCAGAATAAATAAAGGAGTTTTTAGTTTGGACTTTAAGTGTTTTCTCACTTATTTACGAACACGTTTTGGGAGGCTGTTCAACAATTGTTCTGTTTGTAAAACTTGAAGGTGATTAAATACCAGACAATTAAGTAAATGTGGATCACCGTAAAGCATTGGACAAGAACACCTAACATGAAATGTATATTTCTGGAGGGAGTCATGAGAAGATGCTCACACACTCACCTCAGGTTCAGAGAGATCTGCCTCACTGTCTGTGCTGTCACTCAGCATACTGCTGTCTCCGCTACAGAACACCACAAACATGGGAACAGAGTGAACATCTCTTGAACATAACTTCAAGCATGAACACTGGTTTCATGTAATGGCTTCACCAAGCCCTGCAGTGTATTATTAAAGGGATTAAAATAAATCAATCACAATGTCATTGAACCTAAATAGAGCTCTAAAATGTATATTACCATCTATTACAGGAGGTTTCAAAAGTCTGAGTCCACTACCAAGAACAGTTGGGTGAACAAATCCGAATTTCACACGGATGTCTGCTGGGCAACCAACACTCTAAATCTAGTTGCATAGGTGCACACTTTAGTTGCCCAGGTTTGGAAGCTCTTCTATTACACACGTAACCAAAATGAGCTTTTGTGTATAATGGATTGCACTTGTATGCATTGTATTCTGAGTTTTTATTTGACCAAATAAAACCAAAATCTCCTGTTCAATAGAAAGACGCTATGACCAGCGAAGACAAAGCTACCATCTCTTACCCATTGTCCTCCTTGCTGCGTCTTGCTCTTTTAGCCAAGTGTTTGTCTTCCAAAGTCGAGAGCCCAGACTCACTGCATATTACTCTGTGTACTATACAAAAAAACACGTTATTAAAGACAAACAAACAAAACCTTCATTGTGCTGAAAATGCAGAGCATAAAAGACCCTTATAAGTTGCCGTAGGTCATTTGTAACAGCTCTGTAATTAACATGGCCCCATTTACACCTTGTATCGGCATGCGATCTGTATTTGGATGTCAATATTTGTATAATGAAAGGGCCGATCTCAGTTGTGTTTACACCTCATTGTGTGCACACTGTCACATTTCTCCTGCGCAATATGCAAATAGGCTGGTTAAACTGTAGAGCCGCTTACATGAGGCTACCTTAATGTCAAGTTAGACAGTCTTTGAGCTAGGACACCTCAGTTTGTGTCAGTGCAGGCTGATTTGCTAATGTATTAGCCATATTACTCTGTCATTTAATTTTTCCGCAATATTTTGCATTATCTGCCTCAACAATAGCCTGCTATGAAAGTGCAGTTCTTATAATCATGTCTATAATCATCAAATGACATCTTTTACAGCCCTGCACTTTTCTTTTGCCCCCCCAAGAGAAACTTCTCAAAATCAGCTGCGACTTAAGCTATGAACTGGTTGTAGAGTGTAGAGTAAAAGCAACGAGAAGGCAAAAAACAGGTTATATTGACATTAAATGGCACAAACTGATTTAATAATACATAAAAGATGAACACACTGAAACAGTGTATTTGTTCACTAAATAGCAATTACATGTTTTAGATAACATTGCATAATTAGACCCATGGTTTTTTCTGGTAATATGATTTTCAACAAGTTAAAAGCTCAACACATTATTGTAAAAAAGATTTAAATAAAAAAAATCACATTGACCAAAGCATCCAAGAAGTCAACAAAACTTCATAAGTTGACACACCTGACAGAGACTGTAAACATGCGTATGGCACAAGCTGGTGGGTATTCTTAAAGACCAGTAATGAGGAAGAGGAACCACATGCCACTGAAAGAGAGGAGCCAGAAGCCCTTTTCACAGACACACTGTCTGAACACAAGACAGAGCCAAAATCCTGGCAAGACTGATGCGGCAATTGACCGGGACGAGACCTATTACAACCCATGGGACATTATCGGGAAAAGAGGATGATGTCTCAGTGACCATTTTGTCGTAAGACGCACTGACAATAGGAGAAAAGCCTAAAGTCAACTAGGAAGAAGAAATGTATGGAAATTGGAATGAGTCAGAAATGAAGGCGCTGTTGGCCATCAATGCTGAGGATGAAACTCATCATCAAATGAATGGTACAGTTTGTGATGCAGTTATTTATTAGCGAATCACTAGCAGAACACAGCAAGTAGGGAAAAGGTGCAGATGATAAATTAGCTCAAGCGTTTGAAACCTAAATTCCACCAAATTCATTGCATGTGGGATTTGTTATACATCACATCCTGTGTAACAAGACTTTAATGGCAAATGTGAATGTGTGCATCCTGGTAAAGAGAACCCTGAGGCCTTTAGGGAATCTGTAGAAGTATGCACTTGCCATGTCTGGAGCATAAAAAGAGATGAAATAGTCATTTCTATATATAAAGCTGTTGATCCTGCTCTGTGGCCTGATACTATTTCCTATTTCAGTTTCAAATCATCATTTAATGTCAGCAAAGAGTATCCCAAGAGGCACCAAATGACGCAAAAAAAAGAAAAGAAAAGCAGGAGGGTGCCTGTAATGTGGGGTGAGTCACCTCAAGTAAAATCATGCTTAGGGTCCTCTATAGTCTAGAGCTGGCCCTGGCTATGCATGTTGACTTATTTAAATTCAATTCAATTTCATTTGTATAGCGCTTTTAACAATAGACATTGTCACAAAGCAGCTTTACAGAAATCCGGATGTAGATCTAGATCCCTA
>JAOUQW010000031.1:5752686-5763629 GCA_028565825.1 Olivaichthys viedmensis | reverse complement strand
TACTGACTTCAGGTTAGCATGGTTGAAGTCCCCAGTAACAATGAAGAAACCGTCGGGGTGCGCAGTCTGTAGATTGCCGATAGCCCCATAGAGTTCATTCAGCGCTTCCCTCGCGTTAGCATTAGCATTAGCGCCGGGTGGAACGTACACTGCGACAATGAGCACGGTGGTAAACTCTCGGGGCAGATAGTATGGCCGGCACTTTACAGTCATAAACTGTAAAAAAACAGGTTCTTTGTTCTCCCCCATTTATATGTAGAGGCTTCTAGGAAAAATACTTTCAGATAAGGTTTCAAGTAGGACCCCTTTAGAAAGTGCTACAAAGTGATCCTACAAAGAACCAAAGTCTATAAATAAATATACATCTTAAAAGGCAATGTTTCAGAAACAACCACTCAACAATTGAATTCCAGCTGTCATGTGTTCCATAAATTCAACAGGAACAGGAAGTCAACAAAAACTCTTTAGGATTTTGAAGAGAAAGAACTCTTTGGAGCAGCAAAAAACCTTTATATCTTTCACAGGGTTCTTCAAATAGAAATAGTTCTAACGAAAATTCTTAACCATCCAAAGAACTTTTGAAGAACCATTTTTTTCTAAGAGTGTAGTATTACTAGTCATTCATCATTGATAAAATGTTCTAATTAAGTGATCTTACAGTGCAGTTCATAAGTATTAGATACATTTTATTTTGACTGTATACTCATATAGACATAGAATTTGACAATAAAGTGCACTGGCAGCTTTAATTTGAGGGTATTCATGTACTTTTTAGACGAATTATGTAGAAATTACAGCCTTTTTTAAACATAAACCTATTTTATGACCAAAAGTAAGTGGATAGCCGGCTTCAGTTGGTTACTCGGGCAGCTGTGCATCATTCTAGCCTTAGTTTATGCACAAAAGACCAAACAAAAGGTTCTAGTGTCCTGATTTACGAGTGCAAAAGTTTGCATCCCCTGTGGTTTCCGGATTAAAAAGGTACCTCTATAAAGGGCAAATGAGTTATAATGGCAAAGGGAGGGCATATACGTTAAGAGAATATTTATATCACATTCAGAAAGGAAGATGCAAACTTTTGAACTGATATCATTTTGGGTTTTTTCCCCCCACTCTTAAAATCTTAAAAACACACACCGTTCGATTTCATAGCTGTTCCTTCAAGTAACAAAACTGGTCGAACACACCAAGTGTCTTGTGGTATAAAATTAATTTATTTGTTTTTTTATTTTGTATGCAAATGTTTGCACTGAACGGTACATCCGGAGTCTGCTGCTTTTGTCAATCAACATAAGGACCAAAAAAGTATAAATGCCAGCAGGCCATCATGAGGCTGAATAATCTGAATAAATCCTAGACAGCTGAAACAAGTAGGTCAGAATCACCTGTCTTTGTAACATTTGTGGTGGGAAAATACTCATACAAGTCTCACAACATGCTAAAGTCAAACAACATGGCTGCCTCTTACCTCTTACCCTTGGCTCTGTGTTTTGGACCAAATTTGGCAGTCTTCCAGGTAAATATTTGACTTTTCATCCTCCATTTCTAACATGTTTATATATTGAGATATTGGTTTCTAAATTTGCAGCATGTTTTATAAATGTTGCAAAAATGCAACAATGGGACTCAGTGATTGATACTTTTTACCATTATTCACAAGATGGGGCCCATTTCAGTAGTTTTTCCTGATTATATACATTGTAAAGAATGTATATAAATGTAAGAAAATAAAATTAAATATAATACAGTACTTAAAAGTGAGATGAGGGCAATATATTTCCATTGTTTTAATAATAGCACCATTGATATAGATTTTAAGATCTTGTGATAAACTATAAGTAAGGGGGAAAAAAACAATAAAAAAAGAAAAAAAAAGAAAAGAAAGTTTATAGTCGAGGATGTTCTTGAGAGTGTTTCAGAGTCACTGGTATCCAATCAAATTCTCTAAACTTCGAAACAAAAATTTTTTAAGCAGTTTTGCAACATTTTCCCAACATCCACTCCAAAGCAAAATAGCCATAAAATAATAATTGTTAGGATCAGGGCCATCCTAAAAACAGTTTTAAAGAGTTAACACGCCTTCGGAACAAGCATGAACTGACAAATGGCTGTATTACAGTTCTGTCAAAACATCACCAGGAAAGATACCCATCATCTAGTGATCAATTTGTGACAACATAAAAGTAAAAAAAAAAAAAAAAAAAAACTTCCGTCAGTCATTAACTGCAAAGGATTTGCAACCACAAAATTTTGGGTTAACCCTTGTGTTGTCTTAAGGGTCAAAAATGACCGGTCATGTTTAATAGCAGAGAAAACCCCCTAAATGATATTTTTTAAATTTTAAATTTGGTGACTCTTCCTAGAATGACCCTAACATTAGAAAAAGTGAAACATTTGCTTATTGTTTATATTTCCATGAAAGCTGTACACCACCAGGGTATAAAGATTGTCTTAGGGTCATTTTTACCCTTAGGACAAGGGGAGTATACAGAATGTTAAGACTATACAAGGTTTAAATCTGTTCAATGACTTATGATCCCATGAAATGAAATGACTATGTATAAAAAAGGCTGTAAATATTGCACAGTTAACCTGACTTGGATACATGTACTCAGACATTGTTTCATTTTCAAATCCAATGGGGTATGTCACCCCTTCACTACTTATGGACTGCATTGTACATAGTATAATGACCCTTATGACAATGTTGACAGTACATCAAACATATACCATATTCCACATCTGTGGCATGCAAAAAAGAAAAACTCACATCGTCTTTGGCTTGGAAGAGATACTCGTTCCCATTCGAAATTCTGAAAGTAAAACAAGGACGCTACTAAGTACAAAATATTTCTCTCTTAATTATTCACATGCATTTCATTTTCTTAATTATTCACATGCATTTCATTTTCAGAAACATCCAGCATTAAGCAAAAGTGTGAAGTGGCTTACTTGAGTTTGAAAACATGTTTCTTCTTCTTGTAGTCAAGGGCCACCTCACATGTGGAATCCTTCAGACTGATGGGGATTTCGCCATGGTACGGGATGCCCTGACTAGCACTTTTGCTGTCTTTGTAAAAACCCATCTCTTGGTTATTTATCACGCAGTAGACGTTGTGCCAAGATCTGCAACAAACGGAAGTTTAAAAAAAGAAGACAAATGTAGAAAGCGGATTAAGATTTGTATCATGCAAAAGTAACAACATTTTATGCCACCCTGTACTGTGTAGTTATTTACAGTCAACTACAGAATTATTGGCACTTTTAAAGACAAGAAAATTAAGATAAACATTATACACAATGGTTCAAATTTTATACTCAAACAATTAGAGAAACAACTTACCTTTCTTTCTAACAAAAATCATTCTTGTAAAAGGTAATTTTGTAAAAAAAAAAATAATAATAAAAAATTAATATATATATATAACTTTTTCTTAAAAATATATGTGAAAAACCCCTAAAGAATACTTGAAATAAATGCAAAGAAATAGTCACCCTTGAAAAATATATATATATATTCCCATTCTACGATTGGAATTGTTTGTTGATAAGACTGATAAGATGGTGGCCCTGCACACCATCAGAATGTTGGATAATAAAAGTTATATGCTATTCACTTTATATATTCATTTTCATGAAGGGTGCCAATAATTCTGGAGTTTCTGTGTGTATTTGGTTGCTTGTTGTCAGACTCGACACTGCCTAAGCAATGTTTGGATGGGCTATCCATGTGACCCCTTGACACCAGGCCTGAGTAGTAGTAGTAGTAGTAGTAAGTCAAGGCAACTGGACTAATCATGAATTTTTTTTATGAATTACTAGATTACAACTGGAATTGCTAATGCTAGTGTGCGATGCAATTTTAATGAGCTGCTTTATATAGCTTCTGTCATGTGTGGGCATGATTGTGCATTACGGCGTACCTATTGGATGCTTTTTTGTTGTGGCCCTCCCATTCATGCTTGCGGTTCAGAAAGCCCTCAATCTGTGCCACAGCTGTGTCCTGGGACTTGGTTGGTAGCGTAGCAGCTTGACTCGCTTTGCCCTTTCGGCTTCCTGTGGGGGAGGATCCTGGACTGGACTCTGCCACCCCATTGAAGACATCACTTCCTACCATGTCCTCCTGGTACAGGCAGAGATAAAAGTTAGAGACAGAGCTCTTCAGGTAAATTAAAAAAACTAAAAAACAACAAAAATCACACAGTGCTTACACACAGTTCATCGAGCAAAGCAGTATGCATCAGAGACTGAGATTGTTTCGAAACATCTGAGTCGTTCCTCTCACAAATTGTGAGGCAAGTCTACACTCAGTTGCCAGTCTTTAAGTCCACCACCCTAATAATATTTGGTCAGCAGTGGTCCAAGTCAGTAACTGTATACCTACAAACTGCACCTACCCATGTAGGTGTACTTGATAAACGGGCCAATAAGTATAAGTGTAGGTATAAGATAGGTTACCTGATAAACTGGAAACTGAGTGTATGCCTATTTGTAAAGACCATTTGTATACTAATGCTGCTACAGCAGCCTCTAATTGTAAAATCTGAATTTAACAATACCATCCCAGCTTCTGAGTAGTATGCATAGGTCACAAAGATGCTTAAAAGTTGCCTTTTAATAATCTATCTACTGTCCTATTTTATGTTTTATGATACAGAATAGGACTAGACAATAGAGGTAGGCTTTGATATTCTGATATCTGTTTATCAAACCAGGTGAGATCTCAGTGAAGCTGGGACGACACAGATGCTTTCAATTACACTTGATCAAATCAAGATGGAAAAAAGAAAAAAGAGAGCGACATGCAAAATTTGATTAGGACATTAGAAATAGCACACCACATGGCCGCTCGACTGGCAATCATAAATGGCAGAAGAAAACAGCCAGCAGAAAAACACACAAAAAGAAAAAACAAACAATTGAAATTGCTTGAGTCCATCAGTTGTTGGCATCATTGGCAGAGGAAGTGATTTTTGGCAAAGTTAAAGAGATTATGGCATCACACCCACTCAAGGCTGTCAAGTTTATTACCCCATCCTGAGCTCCTCTGGACAGGACCAATCCCGAGTGCTTTTATAGGGAGCCTTTCGCAGGCTGGACCAATCCTAGGCACCAATTCCGGGCACTTCAATAAGCACTTCCTAACTTAGGTAAGACCCAAGTCTTCTCTTATCAAAGTCGTTCAAGAATGATCTCAAAAGTGTTCTGGCTAAATGGTATACAGGTTTGAAGTGGTAATAAAAGTAATGCACAATACACAAACAGTGAAAAGTGTTTCTAATATGTTGTACTACGTTGAGAATTGTGTTAAAAAAGCATCCTGATATTCAACACTGAATTAAATTAAGTATTTACTGTAATTCCTTAAAGGTGCATGGTCTGTCTGAACACCAACCAACACAGATATTTATTAAATGATAAACAGATATAAAACAAGAAAAAAGGAGGATAACCAAAATTAATATGAAAGATGTATTAATAAGAAAATTAAATGTTAACCCATGAACAGGCCCAATAATGACACTGGATTACAATGTTAACCACCAACATTAAACAGATGGAATAAACATAAAGTGACCAACATAATAACAATGACATGCACATAAAATAACATAAAACCACACAGGCAACAAAACATTGGTGAAGCAAACATAAAAGGGCTACTGTGTATCCCTCAGTGGGGTTTATTTGCTAGGGAAGGTTAGTAAGTGGAACAAGAAAAGGAGGTTTTACGTACAATGTTAGTTTGACAAGAGATGACGTTTTTAACAGTTAGGCTAAAATAGCCAAAATCTTAATTGGCCCAAATATTTCGTCAACATTTTATGGTAAAGGACATTTTATGCCAGGAAACTGTCTCTGACACACTGCTTTTCTGCCAAACCTGTTACTTGCATAAGCTCAGAAAATCAGCAGAAGGCAGAAAACCCTGCTAAGACCAATAAAAATAAAATAAAATAAAAAAACATCTGAAACTGCTGGAAAAACATTGTTCAATACATGTTCATTTTTTCTCCTAGTTTTCCCCTATCATACGACAGCTACGAACCGGGGAGGGTCAGGGCTAGCATGTGCTTCCTCCAAGAGACATGAAGACAACTACCGTTTCTTTTCGAACTGCTGCTCATAAAACGTCACAGGGCAGACGAACGCGCTCGGAGGAAAGCGCCAACCGCCCTCTTCCGTATACATGAGCCCACAGATGCCCACGATTATCTAGTGTGGCTCTGATCGACAGGGGAGAGACACTAATGCCATCCTTCCCACCCAGAGAGCAGGGCCAATTATGCTCTCTTGGACTCCCGGCCACAGATGGCTGTGGCATCGTCGGGATTCAAGCTCACGATCTCCCGACGATAGGGCGAACGCTTTACTGTTGCGCCACTTGGGAGCGTCCACAAGGGTATTTCTATGTTTGGCTTTCAATGCTAACAACAATATATCTACACTGTGGCGATGCCAATGTCATGCACTTGACTCTGAATAGAAAAAGTCTTCAGAACCACGACCATGTAGGCTACAGAACATAAAATGTATTTCCATGATAGCCGAAGGCATAGCAAAGACATTTCTGATAGTCTTTAACTCAGCAAACAGACTGCCTTGAAACACTATAGATATACTGTATATGTATTAATTTAAAATCCTTTACAGTGCTTTAAACCTGAAAGAGCAGAGGTTACAGGTGCAGACACCTGTTTAAGAGGCTGTCCAGAGACTGAACAGCAATGATGACTCTGTTTCCATATTATGCATCTGTTAATAAGTGTCATATAAAACAGCCTGGGCCATGGTCATTAGGGGGATGTTTTTCAGGCAGTTTAAGCCAGACACAAATGTACCCTTGTGCTCAAATCATTACCTCAGTCACACAAGCACTTTTGGGGCAACAGTCCAGTCACCATTTATTAACTTAATTAATTTGTTCTTGTGTTGTGTTTGGTAATATCTATGTGTAGCTTCCCAAAAAATAACATGTATTGGTCACATACTTTTGGTTCACAGTCAACATATGAGACTGACATGAAATCAGAAGCATCGATAATATAAAGCATGTACTGTATTTTCAGTCTATGGCCACAAACTCAGTCTTTGTCACATTCTTAATATGGACATAAATGTCTACTAAAATGATGCCACGCAGGGTGGGACAACATTTTCCATGGGTGTTTATACGTCAACTGAAGATCTGGCTAACTGATTACGATGCCACAGGCACACCCAATCATTTCCCAATAAAAAGCAGTAATCCCTTTTTCTTACAAGCCAGGCACTCACTGCTCAGCTGCCTTTCCAGAGAAAGGAGACTTTGCTCTGCTGGTGACATCAGCCTTGTTGTGGCGCCCAGTCATTACTATGCTAATAAGCATCTGTGTTTATTCAGGTAGAGCTCCAAGATGTTTCACTGCCAAGCCTCCAGAAACAGGGAGAGAAACCAGAGAGAACCAGTGGTCTGCTGTCCTTTACACTCTTAGTCCAAATGAGTGGTGCAAAAACTAGCAACTAACAGCTGGCAGCTAGAACCATTAGTGTAGCAAGATAACTGTAAAGAAAACTGTCCCAAAATCCCTCAGTAACCTAGAAACCTAGTAGTAGGTTTAACAAAGCACAGCTCAGTCCCCACATTTAGAATCTTGAAAAACATCTCAAACATTTGTCTTCTTTTTTGTTTCAGCTTAGGTCTTACATGATAAAGGGACAAACTCATGCCAGTTTTTAAATAAAATCTAAACAAACCAATGGGGTGGCAGGATTTTAGAGCAGCTAAGAGTGGTTTTACACTGAACAGATGAGTACCATGTCTAAAGAGCACTTTGATTAATCTCAGAATATCCGGAACAAAGTACACTTAAAAAGAAATCCTGTGGAGACATCCCATCAAAGCCACACATAAAATCCAATGAAGCCTCATTAAATCAGGTATTTAGCACAGAGGCAGTGAATTTTAAATGCTTGCTCCCTCTTACTAATCCTCATTACAGATAGACGTGGGCATTACTTACCTTCACATGCATAAAAAAAAAAATTATATGCTATATTTGATATTGGTGGCTTATGTACATGACTCAATAAGATTTAATTTAAAAACCAGTAAAAGTGTTGTTATTTTTCTGCAGTACAGTAAAGTGTAATACAGAAACATAACTGTACCTATTAATTCTGTTTCTGTTTTTCTCTATAAGGTGAGTCTGGCAGTCCAGATTATCAGGACCCTGGACAGCACTGTCATAAATATCTACATTGTACATTTGCCTCCACCTTTAACAGTATATATTCTGAAAACTAAATTATTCAGTAGTGACCGAGTTCTGAATTTATTTGTGTGATTAAAGAATATTAACCACTCTAAGCAATCCACACACTCATTAAAATGTCTAAGGTTGATGGAATTTAAAAAATAATTAAGCTCACACCAACAAATCAATTTATATATTTTCATGGCTATATAAATAACAGTATATAATCGGGGGGAAATGCTAGAAAGGCCTTACCTGTTTTATTCTGCTGATTAATGTTAATGAAGATCACTTGGACAGACTGGTTAGCTGTACAATTTGTTGTGCTCACTCCAGGAGAAAGCGTCACTGTTGCGATGTCCTCTGTGTCCTTGCCTTTTGTCACAGCCTCACTTAGGGTTTCTGAAGTGCCTGGTACTGATTCTTCCATGGTTGCCATAGTTGAAGCTGATTTCTCACCCAGAATTTCACTGAGTACAGCAGTTGTTAACTTTATCAGCGTGTCAACTGTGGATGCTGCCGATGTGGTAACATCAGAATGAGTTGTAGTGACCGTAGGCTCTTGGGTACTGGTGTCAATTAAATCTGGTGACTTAGTAACTAATGAGCTATCCTCCACCATACTAATGGAATGCTTCACCTCCTCCATTTTTGGGGTGGTTGTTCCTGTGCTTGAACCAATTCCAGAGCCAGTAAGTCCATCTGAGGTATCTGAAACTTCAGTGAATTTATAGGTGGATGGTGGTCCAGCCATAACACCAATTTCAGTATCTTTCTCATCTCCACCATAGTCAACAAACACAGTAGACTGAACTTTCTCTGTAGGGGTTATCTCAGTTACTGTGGTAAGATCAACATCAGTGATGTTAGACAGAACTGTGTCATATTTTGCTGTGGTTCCTCTGGAACTGCTTTCCTCAGAAATCTCAGCAGGTGTATGCGTTGGCATTTGTGGTAACTTGTGTTGGTCAGTCTGCATGCTGGTTGGTTCACTTGCTGAGAGTACTTCAGTGCCGGTCCTAGAGGCATTACTTTCAATGGCTGGTTTTGTGCCTCCTGCTGTTTCCTCTGTATTGGACTGTGAAACTTCAGAATCAAGAGATATGCTGATCACCCTTGTGGGTTCTACTGTAGACAACAGGTCAGGGGTAGTCTGCATGTGTATGCCTTCAAGAGCAGAGACTGTGTCTATTGTCTTCTTTTCCAGAATAGATTCCTCTGTTTTTCCCAGTGCAAACATGGGCTCTGTGCTTGGAGAGGCAGAGTGGAAAACATCAGGTGGAATTGTGCCTACTTCAATTACTTTGTGATCTTCTGATTCTTCTGATAGTGTCTCTCTATTATCTTGCGTTTCCGACTCAGCTGTGCTTTCACTGCCAAAGTAAACATTCCTGATGTCTGTGAGCATAGTTACTGAGTCATCGTCTTCGAAATCCTCTGTGACAGCTGTTATATGTAGGTTACTTGATGACTCAGAACTGCTAGAAGTCTGCAGAGAGCTTGATGGGGCCATGCTGGTGGAAAACATGAAAGGAGATTCTGTTGGGGTCTGGTTCTCAGAGTCATCTATGGAGGTCTGTGAGTAAACGAATTCTTTTGGCTCCAGGGAGGCCTCTGTCTCAGAGGGAGCAGTCTGGGCTGTGGTTGAGGAGGCCTTGGAGGTTAAGGCTGTGGTGACTCCCTGAATTGTAACATCCACCCAAGTTGTCTGGTTGAGTAAAAACTCATGACCTAGAGTTAAACACAGAAATATTTTTGATCCGCTGTAAACTTCACTAAAAACAGTGCAGCTGGCAAACATAGAACAGCTGAGGAATATATATGCTTCGCCAGTGAACAATTGTTATAAGCTTTGCTGTGCATTTCCACTGTGCTTCTCCCTAAGGAACACGTTTGCCTCAGTCAAGTGGACAGCACAAACGGTCAATGTCCAATAAAACCTTCTGTTGAGCAAAAGATTACAGTAACTGGAAACACTAGCTGGAAACAAACAACTCTATATACTCTTATAACACATTATCAGTCAAAATGAGAAATGAGTTGCATGTGTCTGTTACGATTCTCTGTAACATTTTAATCAACTTATTAATCAAGTATGCTAGTCAACAACTAATAAACAAATCACAAGTGAATTTGAATGTAACAGGGTATTTAGTGTTGTGTAGATTTATCCCACAAAAGTGTATATTTAATAGCTACTTACTTTTCTAAGGGGACCTTAGAAGGCATCCTCCATTTCTTTGTTATTATAAAGTCATTAAGAATTTAATATGAAATAAAACACCTTTATAATTCAAAGGGTATGATTGTATAAAGTAAATGAGGCTTTACTTATAATACGTATAACTCACCAGGGTTCAAGTACTCATTTGACTCAGTATCTTTTTCCTTTGACTAATGCACTTTGAAAAGTTAAAACTAGACATACTTGGTCTCTCTGCAGCCTTTCTTTAGAAATTCTAGTTTCTAGGTGGCTATTTTTTATTACTGTACTGCTCAAAATGACTGACCTCATTTGTCTAAACATTAAAATTAAATAAAATGCAAGGTCTTGTAATGTTTTCATACTATCACCTGTACGTTTTCTGTAACACCTAACAATCACTTTAAAACTTTACAACACTTACAGTTTTTTTATTTATACTGTGCTCTCAAAGTACATTCAAACATTCCCTATTCACACATTAAAACATTGGGAACTATGGA
>JAOUQW010000031.1:5725842-5738438 GCA_028565825.1 Olivaichthys viedmensis | reverse complement strand
GTGTTGGGTAGGTAGGAGGGATGGTTATGTAACTGCTAGTGTGAGCTGCTAAATGATGCTCCAGCACAACCATCTATGAATGAGTTAAATGCAGTGAGACTCCGAATAGGAGGTTCCATTTCTTATATATTTCTCTATCTGTTCTCATAAAAGCCCACAGCAAGAATTTTATGCAGCACACTAATGTATACAAATCATCATGCATTGAGGGAAATATTTAGTAAAAAGGGGTAACACTCCTGTGTACCATGACACATGCAGAATTGCACATACTGATTGGCCAGAAAACGTCACCTCCACTAAAATACACTGCATAACAACCAATGTTGTGAAGAAAATACAGAAACAACTATGCAAGGAACATTTAAATCCTTAAAGAAAGAGCCAATAAATGACCTTGCTTTAAGACGTAGGGGTTATGAAGGTAGACTGTGACAAGGATATTTGAAATAATTATACCAATAATATTATGCTATGCATAATGACATCACAAACACGTTATTTCCAAATTTCCATATTCTACGCAATTTTTAAAACAGGGTACACTCTGGGGGGGGTGTTCGTCAAGTGTTCTTTGCATAGTTAAGGGTTCTTCGCTTCCTAAAGCGGTCTACCGGGACACCTCTCTGAAAGGGTAACCATCTGTTGTAGTAGGCCTAGTAGGGATTAATTGAGGTGTACCAATGTACCACTGCTGGTCACTGGGGTGGTACATTTTGTCTTTTGTACCTTTAGTATGAATATTTCACCTAAGAATGTGAATGTAGTTTCCTTTAAAACTCATTTAAGGTAGAAAAGTGGCCCTTAATGTCTAATTATGTACCCTAAATTTAAAGGTACACTACATTCACTTTACAAGGTGAAGGATACATACTGTATTAAAAGGTACAAAAGAAGTGACAAGCAATGGTACAATTACCCTTTTCGGTCAGAGAATACTGTATTATTGGTAAACACGATGTTCAGTAGTGTCTTCATTCAATCAAATTGCTGCACCATCATAGTTTAATCATATTTTAATCATTACTCTCAGTCAGAGACTTTGGTCTATAAACTATTTGTAACTAAATTTTGTCATGTAACAATAATATTTAGGGGAGTTGTAACTTAGCCACTCCGCTAAAATGTGTTGTACCCAACAAGATTTAGTACATTAGTATAGAATAGTATATTATTTAATGTAGTTTATTGTCCAGTATCTTATTTGTGTATTACATATATTTATAGGTGCTGGATGGTTTTATGGATTTAAAGGTTCCTTCTTCTCCAAGAGCCTACTTTTCAAAAAAAGAATGGGAAAATCAGTCAAAATGGTATTTCTACATTCTTTTGAAAAACTACTAACAGCTAACAGTGATCAAGTCACCAAATAAGCGAATACAAACCCGTAGGGAAAAAAAAAAGTTAAATCTAACACCCTAAAGGGTTCCTCAGGGTTCTTCAACTTAAGGGTCCTTAACAGTTCTATGTAGAACCCTACAACGGACTGTTTCTCATTCACAGAAGTAGAACCCTTTTAGAAAGCGTGAATATGAGGAGATGTCATACTGTGAATCTTTCCTCTTCTACTCTAGAACCAAGCCTCAATCAGAGAGAAATGTGTTGATCATACCTGCTGCTTCTTTAGCAGGATGTTGACGCTGGTCAGGTCTTTGCCGAAGTCGTCCGACTGTATTTGGCCCTCCAGGCCCGAGAGCCACTTGTCCAGGTCAGCACAGCTTTGTGTGAACAGCTCAGCCTTGTTGGCATCAAACAGGCACTGGGCCTTGGTCTGCGTTGTCGACTCTAGGACATCCCACATCTTCTTCAGAGACTCTAGCTTCTCCTTTACCACCGCCTTGGTCTCCGGCTTCTCAGCCACCAGCGCTGTGCCATCCTTCATGGGAAAGAGGAGATGTGAGGAATGAGGATGCTAATATTAAACGGCTTACCCCTCCAGTATCTAAGCAATCTCCTAACATTTTAGAATCCACCTCACCTTCTATAGTCTACAAATTCAGGTCTTTCATCAATACCAAGAATAGCGAAAACCATAGTAAGTGGTAAATCTTTTATATGCCTCCTAAACTTTTAAATAACCTTCATGCCATTGCTTGGGATTCAGACAGACTTCCTCAGTTGAAGTCTAGACTGACGACTTTATGGGAAGTGAACTATATGCTTGATTAAACAATAGTCAAAAGGGTGGAGGTGGACCATAGGCATAAAGAGTTTTGGTGAACTAAGATGTCAAAGCTGTCTTCACTCTGTTCACATGCGATCACTCGTGTTTGTTGATGCTGGAATCATGACTGTGTGGACCACTGGCTTCCTCCTTTAAGTCTTATGCTACATTAGTTTGGCCTGTTGGCACACTAATAATGATGCTGCCCTCTGATCATTTAAAAAAAAAAAATTATGCATGTATCACTCTACAGTTTTGTCTCTCCTTTTCTTACCTGTTTTACTAGCATCAACATATGAGTAGATCTCCAGTCTCTAGGAAATCGGAACCAGTGTCTTAATGATGGGCTTTAAACATTTCATCCAAAAAAAAATCATTGTGTTATAGTCTAATAATGTTAATCGGTTCATACTTTAATCTTCTACACATACTATACATCTCTTAAAGGACATGTATTTTCTCTTTTTCTGCACTTTCTGAACTTTTGTCCCATGTTGCTACTGTACTAGGGTATATTATTTCTCTTCTAATGGAAATGTAATGTATTGATGATGATCAATATTTCCAGCAAACAATTACTTTATTTAGGATAAATAAAGTTTATTCAATTCAATTTATATGATCATCAGTTTCATACCTTCTGAATTTTCTCCAGCCACTCTTTGTTGGACTGCAGTTCTGCCATGAAAGCTTGGTGCTTGAGCCACTTGCTGTGCAGGTTCCGTGCTTCATCATATGACATGTCCTGTGCTGTTAGCATCTTCTCGTTGATCCACAAGGACAGCTTGAGTGCAAGAGTGGCATTATACAGCCATATCAGAAATGTGCACACACAGCACACACACATAAAATGCCACATTTGCACTGTATTATGACACTGCTGTCAGTTATGTGTGTGTTTGTGTGTGTGTGGGTGTGGACAGATCTTCATGGATATCCTGAGCATCCGGAGTACATGACTTTCATATTCAATAATGAAAACTACATACACCTGGGATTGTTATGCATGTTTACCCATAAGGTAAACATGTCATTTCAGGAGAATGCTACGTTGAATCTAAATGCTTGGAATATGATGTACCAGCTAATGACAAAAGCTACAGGTCAAAGTAGATCAATATTCATCCAATGGAGCAATAAAGGAAGCTACAAGTGCAGCTCACCTCCTGACAGTCCTGTAGGAATCTCTGGAGATCTCTGTTATCTTTCAGCTTTGTGAGAAGCTCATTGGCTGCTTCACGATTCTTCTTATGCCTGTACACACACACACACACACACACACACACACACACACACACACACACACACACGAGCTCAAAACCACTTGACAACTATGGCTAACACAGATATTCAACAGCCAATCATAACTGTTGACAATGTACTGCAATGTACCTCTCATCAATGGAGACCACCTTCTCCTGAATACGTTCGGTGCTGATGTTCCCATCGCTGACCAGCCTGCGGCCTGTCTCCACCACGGCATTAATCTTCTCCTCATTGGCATCCATGGTAGTCATGAAGTCCTCCTGCTTCTTTATGGCTCCTTCCGCTCCTTCAAGGGTAGCTGGCATCTCCGTGTGAGCCAATACATACTCCTAAAGAACAGGGGTGGAAAAGAGAGAGTGTGTTTACGAGATGATTTCACTCTTGTGGTATTCGGAAGTTTATTTTCTAATAGCTTTGACACAATGTTAATCTTTCTCAATATGGCAGTGCCCATGTAACTTGGGTTTGCGGTCAATGCTTAGTGTAATTATGGTGTAATGCGAGTTGTTAATCTGAGTCTTTTCTTAGTAATTTACCAACACATCTGTTTTGTCTCATTACCAGCGTCTTTACCAAATTCGTAGAAATGATGTGGTAGCTAGCTACAATTGTGAGTTTCAGTCATCAGCTAGCATATGCTCGAGTGTCCATATTTCCCAGTTGCTTAGCAACAGTGTTCTCACGATTGAACCCACTTTAACGGTAAGCGTATGGTAAGTGTGCTTTCCATGTCAAAGCACAAATTCACAAGTTCTGTTTGAACGCACCATAGCTCCCCAACTTTGGATCAAGATTCTTCCAAGATTAGAGGTTGACGTGGTGCCCGAAAACTTTTATCTGCAGAACCTTGGTGATGAACAAAATAGTTGCGATTGTTACAGTTTATTTTTGACAAATAAATAAATCGCTGAGAACATGACAATGTATATCCTACTTGTGTTTACTTGTATGCAAGCTAATTTACTAGCAGTTAGCTAGCAGGCAGTTAGCTATCTTAGTTAATGTTACTGATTAACAAAATCTTGTGTTTTATACATGTCTGTATATTTTGGCAGGTTTGCCTACTGTTAAATAAATCTCTGAGAACATGATGATGTAAACTGAGACTTTGAAACTCCCATGACAAATGCAAACTAGTTTAGTAGCAGTTAGCTAGAGGGCTAGCGGGAGTTAGCTAGTGGGCTTGAGCACCCAAGTAGCAGGCTAACTTGGCTAATGTTGGTGACAAACAAAATACTTTTGATTGTTAAGTTTGACTGCTGTTAAAAAAAAATAAAAATCTGAGGATATAACAATGCAAAAGAGGCAACAGCACTATCTGCTCAGAGTCAGACTTATTTAACTGAATGCACCAGCTACTGATCACACAAGCATGTTACACATGCACAAACTCAAATACATGTGTGCTTAAATTCATGAAAGCGCTGTGCTGTACTTACAAGCCTCTACAAACGCAAGGTGCTGAAGCTGACTCTAATTTTGCATACAATAAGTAATTTTAGGTTATACAAATAACAGAACGCAACAAGGAGAGAAAAGAACCATATGGACCTGGTAAGGCTTCTCCTTTCCTGATAATTGTCTGATGTTAATTACTCAGAGTTTGTTTGCTAAATAATCTTCAAATTGCAGAGAATGGGAAGTCTCTAGTCTTGACACTTAAGTCCCAAGTAAAGACAGGCAAGTCCCAAGTCAAGTCCCAAGTACTAAACCTCGAGTTATAAACATGCGATTTTTAATGTTACTTACCAAATGTAATGTAATTTTAAAATATAAAAAATACGCTTTGTGCACGGATAAACCGCAACGCCCCATGCGTCTGGTGTACAATGGAGCTTTGTCATTTGTCAGCGATAGCATAACGTTAATAGCTTAACTATTTCAGATTGTCTTATTATGGAAAAAACATCATGCCACCACATCATCACAGCCCTAGTCTTTGGTGCCCCACCTGGTTGTTCAGGAAGGCCTCGGCCTGCTTGGTGTCCCGGAGGAACAGCTGGTAGGCGTGAAACTGTGACAGCAGTTTCTGCCTGTTCTCCCACATCTTCTGGAGCTCATTCCAGCCAGTGTCCAGCGCTTGCAGCCTCTGACTTAGGAACATGTACTGGGCGTCTGCCTGGCCCTGGGTCACCTCCTCGCCCATGTCGCGCATCTTCTGGTAGTCCTCCTTGTAGTTGCGGATCTCGTTCTTGATGCCCTCATGCTGCGCCAACAGCTTCTCGGCCTCAGCCAGAGTGTTGGGCATGTCCTCGGAGGCCACGGCTGTCTGGGTGCGCGACAGCCACACCTGAAAGTCGTCCAGTTCCCTGAGGAACTGCTGGAGCTTGCTGGCCTCACCCAGGGACTCTTCACGGGCATGCATGGTTTCCTTCATCTCCTCCCACACATCTTTGATCTCACCCAGATGGCCCTTGATGCCAGGAGCCTGGTCCGGGTGCTCTTCGGCCAATCGGTCAGCCTCCTTCCCCAGGTCACCCAGTTTGTCCTCGATAGCTACTAGGTCTCGCTCCATGCCAGTCAGCTTGCGCTGAAGTGCCATGACACCAGCCAGATCGTTGCCCAAATCCTGGGTGGACTCGATCACCTTGGTCTTTTCGCGGATCCAGGACTTGGTCTCATTGCATTCAAGGTAGTAGTTCTGCACTCCGAGAGCAGAGTTGAGAGCTTCCTTTTTCTGGTCCACCAGGTCACGGTACTGGCTCCACCTGGCACAAGACAGAAGTTCTTTAGTAAAACACAAGAGGAGTTTAGGTTATTATTCCAAATTCTCACACTCAAACTCGACTGAAATAGGGTTTCCTTCTATCTTTTTTGATGAAAAATTTGTATGTGCCTATAATGTGTAATTAAGTTTTTTTTTTATTTTTTTTTTATAAATGTTACATGTCTCCATGGTTATATCCTGAATTGCATAGTAATGGCAAATAGCACATCAAAACATTATGCCTACCCTGGTACCATTTTGTATAGTAGAATGTCACTTTTTGAATTAGCCACAGGCATTGACCATGTTTGTATTGTGGGTTATAAAAATAATAAATGAGGCTAACGCAAAAATTATTATACAAGTTGCTTTGCTGTACAAGTTGCAGTATATGCTAGAAGGCAAAATACCTCCATGTTGTGCCCTCTTTAGAATATTTGCAGAGGAAACACCATTACTATGTTGACTTTCACAAATTTTAAGTGACTATTTAAAAACATGTGGATGACAGCTTATGTCTGTAGGTAAAAAATGAACCCAGTCGACCATGGAGCTCAGGATGAGTGTGAAGAGGATTACCTGGTGTTGAGTTTGTCCTGCTGGGTTTTGATCTCCTTCTCATTAGGGTGCCCACTGTGGATCAGCTGGCGGGCGATCTGGTTCACTACAGCCACTCGAGAAGCCTGGCTGTTAATCTCTGGCTCCAGACTCTCAAACCTGGAACACACAAACACATGATGTGAAACTACATCAGCGTAGTAATTATTGATAAAATATTCCCGATAAGGAAGTTACTGTAAAGTAACATTTACATTTTTTAAAATTTGGCAGACACTTTGAACTGCTCAGCTAAATTGTAAATTGCTTTGGTTATAAAGTTAGGGGTCTTGCTCAAGGGACCAACAGTGGCAGCTTGGCAGTGCTGGGATTAGAACTCTCAACCTTCCACTTCGTAGCCCAGAGCTTAACCGCTGAGCCACCACTGCCTCTTTGTGTCCATCAAAATCAAATGAGAATCGTGTTTTATTGGCCTAGTACATTTGTGTGTACAAGGAATTGGACTCGGTTTGTTGGGCTAACAAGGGCATAAACAACATGGATTATATAACACACATTTGCTATGTACAGAAGTGGATACTATATACAACTATTGCACTGTAAGTAAAAAAGAAGAATATTGCACAAAGACACAATGCTGACAATGGCCAAGTCATCATGTTTGTGGAGAGATTAAGTGTTCATGAGTCTGATTGCATGTGGGAAGAAGCTATTCTGGTGTCTGGTGGTTTTGACGCACATTGATCTAAAGCGCCTGCTGGTTGGAAGAAGTTTAAATATTTGGTGAATTGGGTGCCAGGGGTCAGCAATGATTTTTCCTGCTCGCTTCCTGGCTCTGGAGAAGAACAGATCCTTGAGGGAAGGCAGGTTTCTGTCTATGATCCTTTCAGCTAATCTAACTATACAGTGCTGTCTGTTCAGCTCATGACTGGTTTCAGAGCCAAACCAGACTGTTATTGAGGTGGAGAGGACAGAGTCAATGGTGCCTATGTAGAACTGGGACAACAGCTCTTGTGTTAGGTTGAACTTCCTCAGCTGTCGCAGGAAGTACATCCTCTGTTGGGCCTTTTTGACAATGCAGCCGATGTTGGCTTCCCACTGCAGGTCCTGAGAGATGGAGGTTCCCAGAAACTTGATGGTCTCCACAGCCATTCAGTTTTGTTCAGTATGGTAAGGAAAGGCAGTGGTGGTGGGGCTTCTGAAGTCCACGGTCAGCTCCACAGTCTTGAGCATGTTTAACTCCAGATTGTTGTGACTGCACCAGAGGACCAGCTGTTCAACTTCCTTTCTGTATGCAGACTCATCTTTGATAAGATTGATGACTGATGTGTCGTCTGCAAACTTCAAGAGTTTAACACAAGGGTCCTTAGTGGTACAGTCGTTTGTGCACAGGGAGAAGAGCAGTGGGGAGAGCACACATCCCTTTTTACTTTTTTTTTCTCCTTCTATGCTTTTTTTTGGGGGAGGGGTATTTATGAGGTGAAAAGTAAATTTAAAAAAGAATTTCTAGAAACTATAAAGCAGCCTACACCCCAGAACATAAATGTGTGTGCTGTAGCGTAACAGCAAAATTCAAATTATAATTTTTTTTCCCCCACAGTCAGCTGTAATTACGGGTATGTACGTACATATTGGGTGAACTGTGTAGGAATTGCAGTTCTTTTTATAAACAGTCTTCTCAGATTAGGTGACCAAAAGTAGTTGAACAAATTATTAGTCCTAAATAAAACAATACAAATTGGGTCAGTGTCCAGTTACTTATGGAAAAATGTCTAGAATAGGCAAGATGTATTGTCATACATTCCACAAATAAATAAAATAAAGAACTGAAACATAACCTTCCGTGATTCTTCTTGAGATTGAATTTGCTCTGGTGTATAGAAAAAATGCAAACTTGCATGACATAAGTGAAACGAATGAAAACATGCTTCTTCGCTTACCTGTGCTGAATCACCTCCAAATCCTCCAGCTTCTCGGGGATCTCCATTCCGTTGAGCCACTGCTCCTTCTCGTCGATCCAGAGCTCACAGGCGTTTGCCTCACTCAGCATCTTATACAACGCCAGTGCATCCTGCAGTGCCTGCTTTCTCAGCCTGGTCAGCTCTGCCACCTCCTTATAGCGCTCCTCGATGCCCGCCAGGCGCCCGCTCACATCCGCCAAGCGCGCCTGCTCTTCAGGCAGCACCTTGGCCTGCTCGTGCAGCACATCCAGCACAGGCCTGTAGCTGGCGATCTCCTCAGCAACATCCTTGTGCTTCTTGATCAACGCCTGCGCTGAGAACTCATCGTGGCCCACATCGGTGCTGGACACGATGCGCAGCGCGTCCAGCATCCAGGCGTCCATGTCGGCAGCGTCGGCCTGAAACTGGTGCACGGCGCAGGCCTCCTGCAGATGGACCTTGCGTGCTGCCGACAACCGCTCCAGCGCCGCCCACTGCTCCTGGACGTCGGCGTTGCGCTGACTGATCTTGTCGGCACCGAAGTGGCCAGCGGCTACCAGCCCCTCGCCCTGCCGCACCGTCTGCTGGAGGCGTCCAGAACGCCCGCTCTTCTCATCTTCAAAGGCCTTGTGCTTACTGAGCAGGCGCAGCGCCCCCGTCAGGTCCTTACCGCAGTCATCTGATGACAGAATCTGCTCCTTCTCGCGGATCCAGCCCTCCTCCTCAGCCATCTCCCAGAAGAACTTCCAGAGGCGGCGTGACTCCTCCAAGCGTGCACGCCGCTCCACTGCCAGCTGCGTCAGCTCCTGGTAGCAGAACTCCATGTGGGCCACACGATCGCGGATCACCTGTGGGTCGCAGGGCTTGTACCCTGCAGAGAAATGTAAAAAAAAAGAAGAAAAAAAAAAAGAAAAAACTATATTGGTACTACATATAGGCTAGAGGAGAATTTAAACTAAAATTCACAAACTCGTATCAAATGCTAAACATAAGCTTATAACAGTAAATAACCATAAAGTCTTAACATTTCATAAAGTCATTCAAACAAGTCAACAGCTGAAGGCTAGATAGAGGGAAGACTAAACTTCACTCCCTCTTTCAAATGCTAGCATTAAACCTTACATTTGCTGACAGTGTCTTTAAGTGCTGTAACAGAGCTTCTAACAGACTCCCAACCACTCGTTCTGACTCACCCTCAGAGTCAAGGGCAAATTTTTGTGCATTGGCATTGACAGATTTGACACGATCAGCCTGTATGGCGATGTCGGCCTCCACCAGAGTGTGTTTTTGCAGCACGTCTTCTACACCAAGGAGGTGCTTTCCATAGTCCTGAGACAACAGCAGCATCTGCAGAGACAGATCACACGCTCTCAAATCAGATCACAACAGATTTAAAGCAAAACATACCACTACAGTCAAATGACAAAAGATTAGTCAGATAACTCTGGTAACACCTCCTACATATTCTGTATTCATAATGCATTACAAATGCATTTATAATGTGTTATATAGCATACATATTACCTTACAATGCCTAACATAGGCCTGGATAATTGCTCATAAATGCATAACACTTCATAAAGAATGAGTATATAACTTTATAATGTCAGGTTACATACCACATTATAATATCTGTTCATAAGAACATTGTAGACAATGTTTTAATGCACGAGAACATAGGCTCTTGTATATCATCTGTAAAGAGCACCTATAGTGCTTCGTTAGGTGTTATGTATTAAAATTAAAGTTCTTTCTTATTTTTTTACTCACTTCACTTAAAGCTTGTAATGATCTAAAATAATGCTTTGTTGTGTGACACACTTTTAGAAACACTGGAGTTGAGTACAATCTGAGAAAACAAAGGTGTATGTTATAAGGCATTATAACCTGCGGTAAAGTTACCAGAGCATGTGCTATTGTGAATTATAAAGTCATATGCTGATACTTTATAAAGTGTCACTGTATGCATGCAACTACAACTATTTATGAACATTTATACAGGATTATGCCAGGCTTTACAGGTATTATGTATGCTATATAACACGTTTACAACACATTTATAATGCATTATGAATACAGAATTCAAGGAAGTGTTACCAATGCTCCCCCACATCCCCCCTTCCTTTTTTAAAAGATATTTCACAAGTTAATGCAGAAAAAAAAAAGTATTTTTTCATTTTTTGAAGTATATGTTCTGATTAAGCACTTGAGTTTTTTTTTTACTTCAAGTAATCTTAGCAAGTGAATATATACACCATCTACCACTTATTTTGCCTCCGCCAAGCATTACTTTTGTAAATGTATCTACACATTATTTTGCTTTCTTCAAGCATTAATTTTGGGTATATTCTGAAAGACATTTTATTTCCATTAATCTTAAAGTGGCAAATCATTTTACTTTTGTCATTATTATTTTATAATATATAAAAGGTAAGTAATATATAAATAATCATATATTAACACATTTTGATATTTGAAGTGTTCAGTCACTCTAGACCTGCTGCTAAATCCGACTCAAGCCTTGCGACAGACCTTCATCTCGTCCATCCAGTCCATGATGTAGAGCATCTCCTGGAAGACCTTCTGCAGGCCCAGGTTGAGTTCCAGTCTCTGGCGTCGAGCTCTCAGCAGTTCCAGCAGGTACTCCCACAGCCGTAACACATTGTCTTTGCGAACTGTGATCCGCTTGATGTCATGGTAGTTCTCCACCTCCAGCTCCGAGGCTACCGCCACCACCACCTGCACACGTTCCTCGTACGCGGAGATGTCCGTCTCGATGGCTTCATGTTTCTTGGTGGCCGCCTCCACGGCTTGCAGGTCGAATCCAAAGTTGTCCTGGATAGGATAGACCAATGCAAAAAATGCCTTTTTGATGGCTAAATATGACAGTCTCTGACAGGATTTTGAGAATGATCAATTTAGCTGTGCAAGTCATAAGGTAGTTCATGCTGATGTTCTGAGATAAAAATATTTTGTCATCCAAATTACACATCAAATGTACCATCATCTGAAGTTGTAACACAGGAGCTTGAACACAGAAGTACAGTAGTACTACAACTGACCACAAGAGTTTGCTAAGAGCAAACTAATATTAGCTACATGTGTGGAAGGAGGCAGAGACAAAACTGGATACAAGAAATCTGGAGGAAGTTAGCAGGTCCAGTGTGTCCTATAGTGTGTGATATGTGTGTGCATATATTAGTGTAGTGATGTCAAATTTACTTTCAATCTAGTTGGATTTTTGAGCTAGGCATGCTTGTGACCTGTTATCTTAAACTGGAAGCAAAAAAATCTGACTGTTAAGAGTGATGATTTGTTTCATATGATGCATGTGAACCAAAAAGATCAGATTTATCTGTGTGTCTTGTATAGTATGTACATGTACATGTACATGTACATAGATGAGGCACCTGTGAGACGAGTCGCTGGTTCTCACTCAGCCAGGTCTCTCTCATGGCTGCCTTGCGGTCGAACCGGCGGGCTAGCTGCTCCAACTTCTCCTGGCGAATCAGCTCCATCCTCAAAGCCAGTTCCCTCTCATGCTCCGCCTTCTCTAACCTCTCCCATCCCTACATACACAAACCAACCATCAATCAAGTCAATCAAATGTAATTAGCCAATAAAGCACACAAAGCAAGTGGTCTAATTTAGCACTGCACTATCAATTATGTTCTGTCAAATGGTGTTGAATATTTGAATATTCTATAAGGTTAAGAAAAGCTAATGTGCATTTATTTTGATGACTAAATAAAAGGAAATCACCAATGGAATATAAAATCACATAAAAGGCTCTTTAAAAGGCTGCTCTGTCAGACATTTAATCTAAAAAATAAAATCTTAAAAGAAATCAAAACATTTTGCACGACTTAATGTTTTTTGGAATAATCAAGTTCAAGTTCAAGTTCAAGTAGGTTTTTATTGTCATTTCTCCATATACCACGTATACATTGAAATGAAATGT
>JAOUQW010000031.1:5687670-5701967 GCA_028565825.1 Olivaichthys viedmensis | reverse complement strand
TACTGTAGAATAAGTCTGTAATGTAATGAAACGTGGAGAAGGTGAAAGGGGTGTGCAGACTTTCCGTCTTGACTGTAATATATATATATATATAGTTCTACTTTTAAGGAAATGATAATCAAAAAATGCATTGATTCACTACTGAAGGTTAAAAGCAATCCTATTATCAAAGTCATTTTTATAAAGTAGTTCATTAAAAAGTCAGTTACAATATTGTAGCAGTTTCACAAATGAAGTAATTTACTACTTAAACTGCTTTACTCGTATGTACATGCATACATAAATCTACCACCCAGGATTCTCCAGTTTGTCCCTATGGAGGAACCCTTAAAGGCTCTATAGAACCCTAGAACAGAGGGTTTCTCTTTTAGAAAGGTTTCCAAGTAGAATCTCTTTAGAAAGCTAGAATCGTTATCCATCCAAAGAACCTTTCAGGAACTCTTTTTTCCTAAGAGTGTAGCGCAACGTTATCATATTTAATGTCATCATCTTCGAAAATCTGAAGTTGTAAACAGATGTACTGAAAACGGTGCCATTCGGTTGTATGGTTACCATATCGTGACTTTTTTTGGTTGTTAATAATACATATAAAATACACATCCTGTCAAGTAGTATTTTATAAATGAGGAAGTAAACTTTACAAAGCAATTACATATCATTTCAGGAATGGCAGTAAACAAACAAATCACTGTTGCCTTCAAGTGAGAAAAAGGCACACAAACACGCACATACAGTTGGAACAGTTAATCCTGGATAATAGATACACCATAAAGGAATAACATCACCTTCTTAGTCATTTTAGGAGATAGGGGCTACTATTAAGGATTCTAGGATTTGAATCTACCATTTATTGACCAGATACATGTACCTTAACTGTTTCTACTATAAATGAAAAACAAAATTTTAAAAGAATTTCTACAGCCAAAAGTTCTGCAATACAGTCACACTTGACTGCTGCTATTTAATGCAGCGCTTTCACATTGTTCCTTATACTTTATTCTTAGTGATCCTGGTGTTCATAGTGACTACACAAATATACAAATATATTTTTATAGCATATTGTATGACAGGACTTTGTACTGGACTGCCTAATGCACAATAGATACTCAGATGAAACTGAGATTTAACATTTTAAAGTACTACAATGAATTAAAATAAACGCAAAAGAATATATGCATATTCTTCTACCCCTTACTAGACATGTTAATCATTACCTAAAAGACAAACAGCTGACAGTTTAATTGAACCCTGCTATCAGCACTTGCCTCAGTTTCGGTGTTGGATACAAAGCTTTTCAGAGTTATGGATGGTCGTCAACAGTGCTGATTTATGGAATTCTTCATATAAAATTAGGTTTTAAAATAGGGGCTACACACACACCCTGGTGTGTTAGTGCAACCCCACTTCAACAGGCTGGAGTAAGATGATTGTCTGACTAGCATCTGTCTTTAAAATAAAATAAAATAAAAAAATAGAAAGAAAGGGTAGTCTGCTGTTCTGTGTAGCCGGTCACTTACTAAACTCTACATTTGCATAAATACATTACATTACTGTCAAGTTAGTTTGTCAAGCTAATGTTCATACAAAAGATCTCTGCTTATTATCATTGAAAACCTGTATAGTGTAAATAAAGGAGACTGCAGGCTTTTAGTTATGTGGGATGGGTCTATGGAAACAGTTCTTCAGTTTGTTTCTCTGAGGGGACCTTTCCCTTTAAGAAAAGGTTCCTAGTAGAACCCCTTTAGAAAGCTAGAACCATTTACCATCTAAAGAACGTCAATACTAATTCTCATTTTTCAGATTGAAAAGCTATAGTAAAATTACAGCAATGCTAAAGTTTAATAAATATGTTTTATGTTTAATAGATTTCTTAATGTTTATGATCAATAGATCTAAATAAAGTTCTGCAATTTCAGTGTTAATCTCATTTCCTAAAAGGTATTCAATTACAATCCAATATCCGCCTCACTGCTTTTTAAATGTTTGGCATCAGCATCGCCCCTCTTAAAAACTAGTTACTGCTCTGACTATCGTATATGGTATGGAATTTTTAGGAGGCCCAATACTCTGCATTAGACAGATACACAATGACCTCTGCCATAGGGAATGCACTAAATCTATCACGATGACAAATATTACCTCTGAATACATCATGAATTTTCAAAAGTGTCTGCAACCTTTGCATCCGCTCCAAGTAGACAAGAAAAAATATTTTCAGAGCCACGTAATGGCTGAAGAGAGTTTCATTTCCTTTAGCAAGCATGACGCTGCCCCTGAATAAATTGTGTAATCAGTTAGAACAAGGGCTGTTTATGAAGTCAACGTGAATTATGTTTAACCAGAAGGCCATGTTTGTGGATAGGTGCCAGAAGTAAACCGATATGGTGGAGCAGAAAATGCTAGAAGCACTGCTGAAAGATCTACTATGCTGGCCATTCTCTGTGTTGCTTTAAGGATTGAGCAGGAGACTCCAAAGCAAATATAAAACCCTCCACTCAAGACCATTTAGAAACAGAAAAAAATGTAATTCATCTTCACCTATTGTAATGAGAATGATCATTTTTGAAATTTCATGCCATTCAAAATGAAGTTCTTTGGTCATAAACCAAAACCTTCAGAACAATCATAGAACATCTAGTAGCTCCTTAAAACTATGGAAACAAGTCAATGCGTTAGAATGGAAAGCAGTTTGTGAAAATGTCCTTTAAAAAGAAAACAACTCGCTAAGGCTAAAAAAGATCTGCTATAAATCTTTGTGAGAAAGATTTTTTGAAATTTCAGGCCATTCAAAGGCTGACTGGCGTCTGCTAGCACACTTGGTCACAAACCAAAACCTCCAGAAATGGTATTGAACAACTTGATACTACCCACTTTCTCGCATTTTTTCCACATATCTACAAATAATAGGACTGGCCCAAACAGCATTTCACAGGTTTCGAATACTCATTGGAGTTTCCGAACAAGTACTCGAATACCCATTCTCAAAACCCTTAAATACATTTAAAAACTAAATATTTACGTTTTATAATTAACCATCATTTTAAAGTATGTTCGTTACTGCAGTTCAAAATATATCCAGTAGGCGGCAACGATGTATTAATAGTGTATACCGGCACAAAAATTGAAATCAGAGTTATTTTTTAAACCCTTTTGCGCTCTGAGGCGAGGTGATGTGGATGCCTGGCATTCATTTACGATGCATTCAACTAAACCAGCTATAATTTATTTTATATTAATTATTTTTCATATATTAACAATAACTAACTAACAAAGGCCTTTGCTGATTAAATTGATTGTAGATTAGGCTAGGAGGTGTGCATCAGGACTGGGATCCCACGGGACCCAACAAACATGAGCGGCAGTTTTTACTCACACGCGAGCGGTCTGATATGAAGCCCGCAGGACAAAGAGAGATTGTTTTTGGAAATGTACTAAAACATTCAGTAAAACTCAAACATTTTCAACTACAATGGACACAAATTAGGTACCTCTGGTTTGTGGATTAAGCCCATTTTACACCATAACCGACGCTGCGACCACCCCATGAAGCTTTTCATTTTACACCGGAAGATGCTCACGTGCGTCAAGTACACAGGGGCGTGGAGCATTCATTTCTGTGTTTTCATTCACGGATTTAGTAAATATAACGTGCAAATATCTATACTGACTGTCAGTTCATTATAAAACATGCATTGCCACTGTGTATGATCACAACATTGTTTAATCCAGTGAGATTTTCACTCCTATGCTCTGTAGCAGTTGGAACTTTCAAGAAGTTTGAATTTTAATTAATATTAGAAAATAATGCAGGTGTTTACAAACAGAAATAACTGCGGGAGCGGGCAGGATTGGTCAGTCCTAACAAATACCTTTACATATTACACAGTTTCTCATTGGACAGGATTTCAGTCATCCAGTTCACTTAATGTAGCAAGTCAGAGCAACTGACAATGACCAAAATTGGGGAGAAAATGTTAAAAAAACCAACCTTGTTTAGATTATACAAGTCATCCATTCACTTTAAATTACTACTACTAGACACAGTAGACATTTTCATATTGCCCCTGTCCCTGTGACTAATTTCCGCCAAAAAAAGCAGGGTCAGCAGAAAGGGAAAGGAGGAACACAGTGAGAGCCTCCTGTTTTAATTATGAGCAGGCCAAAGGGAAACATCTCGCACCTAGTGACATCAGGCTTGGTGCATAGGTGATATTTTGGGAGGGGTGGAAGCCAGAGGCCTAAAGATGAAAAAGTTCATTAGTGAACAGTGAACAGAAAGAGGGAGTGAGGTTGCTTGTAAAACCAGGGTTTTTTTGTTGCTAATCACATGGCCCAAACGCACTCTATCCCTCTTTACATCCTAAAGTTTCCTACCTGGTGGAGAACTAGAGACTCAACTCGATTTCTCATTCTGGTAATGCAAACTGAGGCACAGATCATTTGCTCTGGACGGTGTTACATATCCAAACATGATTGGGCCTGGAAAAGTCCCATGCTTCTATGCTACGACATTATTAGGCAGCTGAGGGCAATTAAATTGCATAGACCATGGCAGCTTCTACTCTTAACAAAACGTGAAAAGAGTCTACACATGGCTTCGGGGGAGAAAGTCGCAGACCTCTCTTCTTGACATGTAACTTGCTTTTTTTGGGTTTTTGAGTTTACAATTGATAATTGGTGTGTATTAGACTAAACTGTGGCCTAAATGTTTAACTCCTGGACAAATACAAAGCTGGTTAATAGATTTGGTTGCCACCGATTAAATCCACAAACAAGATGGAGAGACCAAAGACTCTGGTGTAACTCATTGAAACACACTACATATGGTCTAGTCATACATACTTAGAAAAAAAAGGGTTCATCAAGGGTCCTTTGGATAGTTGAGGGTTCTTTGCTTACTAAAAAGAGTTCTACTTGCAGCCCCTCTTCTAGTACAATACACTGATAACATTGAACCAAATAATGAGTAACAAAGCTTGCAAGTGCCAATATTATGTTGAGTACAGAAGTACAAACAATATATACACATCATAAGCCAGTAATCATAGATATTTATAGCACAGCGCTGTTGAATTCTTAATTCTAATTGGTCAGACGGTATTGATTAATTTTCTATAAAGCACACGGCTATGACAGCAGTGCCGGCTGCAAAGCAAATCACAGATTTATATTAGTCCACACATTTTAATATGTTTGGATTCTATAGTAACAACTAATTCACAGGGACTTAACATAAATTATCGATATGTCTAACAATAAACGGATTAAAAGTGAAAAAAAGAGTTGATGATCAACAAAGAAAAATGAATAATGGTTGCTATGGTGAAGCTTTCTGTAAGGAGAACATTTATTTAACATTAATGGAAGGAGACTCCAGTGTCAGCGCTTTGTAACACAGCCAGAGGTAAAGCTGTTCCTTTAAATTTTCCATCAGGAAACTTCAGTCTTCAGGGCAGAGCAGTTTGTGCTTTGTGGTTTATCAGTAACATGAAAAGCTGCATTTTTTGTCTTATTAACTTCAAAAGAAAGAGGTAAAAAAAAAAAAAAAAAAAAAAAAAAAAAGAGAGGCTAGTGAGGGAAAGACAGTTTATAGCCGTTATAAGTGACAGGAACTAACTTGTTTTGCAGACGTTCCACAACATTAAATGTAACAATAAACAGATAAAAAGTACAATGGGTCTTTCTTTAATAAATAAAAATGTGTAATCCTTGGAAAATTGCTGTGGTATAAACGGAATAAAACACTTCTGGACGCTCCGCGTCGGGGGGCGCATCACACCACCCCGTCGTTGATTATTTTCCTATAACTACACGTCCCGTCGTGTTTTATTCCTTACATAATGGCCGAGTCCAAGACTGACAAGAGGACTTCACGTTCATCAGCAGGGAAGTAAAATTGATGGAGTCTCATATTCCAAGTTAGTGCCGTGTCTTTGCTCCTACATGTATGGTTAATTTACTGTATGTCAGAGTCAAACAAGTATCAGCATCTTGCAATTCATCCAAAAGGAAGATTCTGTAAAGTTGATAGAATGTGATACCACAAATGGGAGTCACAGAAAACACACTAGGATAAACAATCTTGAAATCGTATTTGCCCCTAAATGTGTTTCTCCTCTCAGAACCAATCAGTTCACCAAACCTTGGCTCACATTCTGAAGCTGCCAGCTAATGAACTCCTAGTAAGTATTCTTTGTCGTGACTGGGAAACACAGCATGGCTGTCAACTCAGTTCATCGTCATATCGAGCCAATGCTGCAAACAGCTGGTAACAATGTGCCGACGCGACATACTGGGCCTTAGTGTAGAGAATCCTGGGATGCCACTTTCAAATGGTCATCTCACTATCAAAAAAAAAAAAAAAAAAGTTAGTTTAGAGCTCTTTAGTATAGTCTTTCTCACTCCAGCTCTAAAAGAACATGCCTAAGCCAAGTGTGGAACAGAAGGTCATTGAGCTGGTTAGCAGCGGGTTGCTGCTGGCTGCCGCTACACTACGCTGATCAGACTTGCCTCTTTTAATGCAACACTTCCGTCCCCCTCATGCCTGAACTGGTGTCGTGTAGTGAACTGTGAGAATGATGAAAGGTTCCTGTCCAGTTCTGGCATTAAAGAATGGAACTCCAAATATCTAGCTGTCAGTATCAACTTGGACTTTGTTCCCAGCCTATCATTCAAGCGCATGCTGGCAACCTTATCACCATCAGTGATCCAGATAAAGACATGGGAAACCACAAATGTAAACCAGCATTTAACCACGTATTACAAAATGATAAGGAAGAGACCTTCACTCCTGAAAAACACGGCCTGCTTTCTTGCTTGTAGCTCTTATGGCAGATAGTAAGGCAAAAGTGTTCAGTAGTGTTTGGAACTCTGAGATATATTACAAGCCAACATTTCAGATAAAGGTCTCATTTATTATGGTTTAATTTTGCATATACACAACCTGTGTGCTGCAAGATGGAGTGAGAAAAGACTAGTATTTAATAGTGTATTTTATTAGATTAGTGTTGTGCTCAAATTAAATTAAATATTAGTATCAAAATGTAAAACTCCCCATGCACACTAGGCTTTAAGTGAAACCAAAATATTTTTTTTACAGCAGTTATATATGGAGCATCTCTCCAGCCAAGATTAGTCACAAATTAGTATTTGACACATCTTAATAATCCCACATAGTTAAAATTAAGTGACGATGTTAAAACAGAACAGATGCTGTTACTGTTCAACTTGATGTTTGTGATGTTTAATTTCTCAACTCATCTCCACAATACAGTTTTAGTCTAGGTTTGTCGTCTTATTTCAATAACAAGATGAAAGTTAGTAAATAACTTAAATAAAACACTTATGTTTCGATCATATCTACATTTTATACATTTTAATAGCTCCAGGTCTTAAATATTCAGATAAATATGCATTTTCTTTTTTTGAGTAAGTTCAAACAAACATACATTTCTAGTCCTTATAAACATATACACTGACCAAGAACAAACTGCTGCATGAGGTATTATTGCAACTATTATTCAATCATCTTTTCACTGTTTTCCAAAAAGAAAGAAAACTGATAACCTAATGTGTTAACTGAAAGAAATGAACATCCTGCCTTATTAAACAGGCTGTTAGGTGGACAAAGAGCTGTATTGTTGGCTAAAGCCCCCATTCATGGGAGAGAAAAGAGGCACAGAAGAGAAATGCAAGAAAGAGGACTGGTGCAAGGGAGTGCGCTGATATCTGCCTCAGCCATGGACTTCTTTGACCTCAGTGCTGGGATGTGAAACGAATGGTAATCGGACAACTGGGTGTAATCTGAGACAAACCTTCATCAATGGGTGACTGATCACCTAAGGCACCTTCAGAGGCTACTACTGACAGAGTATCGCTAATGCAACTACACAGACATGGAACTGAAAGAACTTGCATCATCTGTTGTCATCAGACTAGCTATACTCACTTGCCTGGCTGAAATAGTCATTCTTCTATAAGCTTTAAAATCACCATTATAATCATTGTAATGCCCTAGTTCTCACCTAACCTGCACCTTGAACATGCCAAACTCTCTCTCTTACCCGCTTTTATTATACAGTGGAGTGCAAAAGTTTGCATCCCCTATGGTTTTTTTAATGGAAAAAAAAAATTAAAAAAAATTGTACATGTATTTTACAATTTATCTACAAGTAAAAAGAATTCCAAGAAGTTAAAAATGAATTGTGTAACGAGATAATCTAAAATGAAAAGAAAAATATGTATGACTTCTATTATAACAGATATGTCAAGATGAATTGACCATGCTACTGTATCTGGCAGAGTTAGAACCAGCACATCGCTGGAAGAATCGCACTGCGATCATTTTAATTGTTTCACTATTAATATCCTAACATACACTATTTGGCCATTTTTGTTACTAGTGATAGTGAAGGAACATCTGTGAAACCTTACACACTTAAAAGGTTTTGTTGTTATAAATTCATTTTTTGAATTTTCATTTTGTCCTAAACTTTTGCACTCAACTTTATCTTCATCTTTAAATTACTCAAACCCCTCATTTTAACATGCGGCTTTATCTTTTGATTAGACTGAATACATCATTGAGACTTTATGCCATCTTCTCTTATTCTTGTCAAACTTACACTCTGCAGAATAAGTCCTGCCAAACTCTCCAAAGAGTATGCCTGCTGTGTGCGAGGAAGTGTTCGTCAATCTCCCCATGTTTTACGCAATAACACAGACAGATGATTGGGGGAATATTTTTGCTTCTATCCTCAAATACAGTTGAGTGTATTTGGCTGTAATTCAGTTGCTGCTAATCTGTCCTTGTGTTCACCTATGCATGTGTGGATTTTCCTGGTTGTGACAGAGAGAAAAGACTAGAAATACAAGCATGTTTTATGATGTCTTTTTAGACAGTTTGCCAGGCGTGTCTGCCGTCTCATGCTTTCTTCTGTGATATAAACACCTTCTGGAATTCAAATGGGCTGGTGGACCCATTCAGACCTGATATTAACATCTGTCTCGGTGATCTGATCTCAAGTGGCCAGGTGTTAAGTACAGGTGTGAATAGGGTCAAATGCGAATTGTGAGCCGATTACTCAAACCACTTTTGGAGGTGGTCGAGGACGCATATCGCCACAAGACATTTGTAGTGTGAATGCGTCCGACAACCAGGGTAGAGTAGCCAAAACCGTTCTCGAGTAAAAGTACTGTTACTCAAGTCGATGATGGCTTTACTTTCATTATATAGTCATTGTTTTTTAGGCAAGAGCGGGACAGTATCTAATAAAACAAGTAGCGTGGCTACTCGTTACACACAATTTTAATTACTTAAAAGGTTTAGTATTTGAATGCATTCGAATATTAATTAGTCTAAAATGTTATACTGACTGAACTTTAGCAGTAATGTATCGCTTTGTTAAGTAAAGAAAATCACGTGAAGGCGATATAACACTTTTATCATAAACTTCAATGTTCAAGATTTGTTTTGATTTATTGACCCGCATTAATCCATCACTTTTAGCTTTTAACTTTTTCACATAGGATTTTTTTTCTATTCAAGCACCTCGAACACACAGTTATGCCGAATCCCAAATGGCTTTATATCCACTACATATGAGCTCTACATATGGTAGAATATAGTGGCGTTCTACTGTAGTGTCATGACAGTACAGCTCTGCTGAATTACAGCCTCTTCACACAGCAGTGTGATGGCAACAACACACTCATGCAATCTCTCTGCTATTGTCACTGACAAGCCAATCAGAAGGGTAAAACACTATGTTGTGAAAAGAAGGGGTGGTGCACTGCTCTAAAGTTCACCAATGGCAATAAAATGAGGTTTCTCTTGGGGATTGGGCTAACATTATGTTAACCAGGCAACGGAGATAAGCAAACACGCTTGGATAATCTGACATATGTGTCACACACACACCTTCTCATACCCTCCTGCTTCTCATTAATATCTTATAGGCTGATAAACCTCATCGGTCAGGTCTTTCTGATCCTGGGGCTCTCTGTCTTGTATTCCATTCTACAAAGTATGGTATAAGTTGGGTTATAAGCACGGTACCAACATGACAAGTACTTCTGTCCATGTCTATGGCTAAATGTAGCCCAGTCTACTTACCTTGCAGCTGCTTAAATCGACCTTCCAACTGATTATAGTTGAACGCGGCTGCGCCATAACTGGGCCCAGGACTGGCCCCTTTGTATGAGGGCCCTGGCCCTGGAGACAGGTGCTCAGGGGAGAGATGCCCAGGAGAAACATGTCCAGGAGATAAAGGTCCAGGAGACAGGGGTCCAGGCATGCTGGTAGCCCTCTGAAGCTCCATCAGTGTGTTACAAAGTACCTTCTCCTCTTACCAACCCCTCTCAACCAACAAACCAGACCTGAGGGTGTCCAAGCGTGCAGGTTGTTCTGGCTTAGTGTGCCAGATGCTCAATGACTGGCAGACAGCATGATTTTTCCTCCCTCAGCCTTCCCTCCAGACTGTTCAAAACAGTCTCCTCCAGCCTCAGTTATCCCCGAGACCCACTGAGTGAGAGAGTGAATGAAAGAGAGAGAAAGAGAGCATGTGCAGTGGACTCAAGCGTACACTGAAGACAGCAGTGCACAAAACAGAGCACACCTTTCACAGGCCTGGAGGAAGTAGGGGGCGGAGCCTGGGGTTTGGTATTGGCCCAGCTGGCTATTCGAGGCCAGTGTGTTCCACGATGATGTCAGCATTGCATTAGCATAAAGAGAGGTGGGAGGGAGAGACGAGCAGGAGGCGGAGGGCTGCACCATTCTGCAATGGCAGGGGGGAAGCAGGCAGGATGTTCCCCGTTTCCGAACACAGCTGGGATTCTTAACAGAGACAAAAATTATTTTTGATGTTTGACAACAGGAAATGTTGATTATAAAAAAGACTTTGTGACTGACTGAGTTTAAGCTTGACAAATCCTTTATGGGGCCACAAAATGAGAGCACCCTGCTTTTTTCGCTGCTGCACACGAGTATGTGGGACAGACAAAAATGCAGTGGCTTTTGAGTGGTGGAACAAAAGCAAAGGAATTAGCAAGCGCAATTCTCACACGCCGCACTCAGCCTACACTCGGCTTGCCTCAGCTGCACTTTTCATGAAAGTAGATCCCTTTTCCCACTCTTATTTTCATATCCGGCCCACTAAAACAACTCACCATCTTGATATCTCCTAAATAATCATTCTCTGCCTTTTTAACCACCCAAGTTTTCAGTGTCTTGCTATCAAGTCTAATTTACCTCAAAAATTCTTATTGTATCTGTATAGTGGAAACCGTAAAAAAAACCCACAAGCTAGAGAAGCAATGTAAGCATGGAAAAGATCAGTTGAACTTAACTTCCTTACACTGTTCCTTTTCTAGTTCAGATGCAGGTCTCAAAAACCAAAGCCATGCTTAAATAATAAATGCAACACATTGGATCCATATGACCTCACAGAAAAAATTTAATTATAATTTTTGGGGAAATTTTTCTTTTTGCAAAAATCCTCCAAAAGAGATGCTGCCGTTTTGGCATTACTTGGAAATAAGAAGGCCTAACTTTATAGGCCTAAAAGGCATCAGTGGGTCTGAAAAATACAGGAAAAAAAACTGCAGGCTTCAGTATGTGTTGAAATGCATATAAGCAGCGATGTGCGTTTTCCCGGCTGTAGGTAAACTGGCAAACTTTGGAAAGTAAGCACAGATACAGGAGAGATCTAGATTCTTCTCCTAGTGTTTTAGTATACAGTTCCTAGAGAGCAGATCCGAGAGCTGTAGAGCTCATTTTATTAACAGGAAGATAATGGATTAATAAAGCTAAAAGCTTTTACGGGGGATGAGTAATTATGCTTAGTAATTACAATAGTGTATGAATTTCAAATTGTGCTACAATCTAGCTCCTAAATATATTTCTAAGAGTATGGTGGATGTTCTAAGGTACATGTGCAGTGAAAGAAAAAAAGAAATTTTTTATATATATATATATATATATATGAAAGAACGGTACAGTGTTTAGTTCAATATTTGCAGGTCGCAACACAAGCTTTCCAACTTGCTTCATGGCATCAAATTTTTATTTTTTTTTTATTACACTGATAGGTAGGTAGAAAAATAGCTAGCTAGGTAGATAGACAAAACTCAGTGAATGCTAGCTGTGGTATAATTAAGTTTCCTCAACAGAGCTGTATGTATGGATCTTGCTTGGGGCAAATTTAAACGTTACAGTTTATCTCCGAAGATGATTCTGAGACTCTGAAACATCATGCATTAATTATCAAATAACAATTTATTGCCATGTTGATTACTTAAGACAACAGTAACTTCACCGCTTAGTAAATCACAGTACTGTTATCTTATAGTACTATGTTAGTGATATTATATCAATGTGACAGAATTCTCATTCAATAGCAATATTTTTATGTCACTAATTTATGAAAAAGGACTTATTTTTCCTTTTAATTTTTTCCACAACATTCACTGAGTGACTAAGAATGAAAAAGTAAATATCTGCCAGATAGCTCGATTCAGGCCCTCAACATGACCACCAGTCACAAACTTGTAGGACTGTAGTGAGGAATTTCACACCATTGTTTAGCTGTACCATTCTGTAACTATACTTCATTTGTTTTTCAGACTTTTGGTATGACACACAGCTAAGGAAAGGGGATCATACCTTATTCCCCATAGCCTTGAAGCTACTAACCAGCCATAGGCAACGGCGGTCCTTACAGCTTTTTTATTTATTTATTAAAAGGCAGAAAGAAAGAATGAGGGGAACAGAAAAAGGCAGCAGGTCGATGGGCGGGAGAATAAAGCTGCTTTGTGGGGTGAGGCTGGTTTTAATTATTCAGCATGCCCCAGCCAGCCTTGCAGAATGTGCCGATAACTTGGAAGAGTGACCCGTATGCTGATGCGACCTTGTCGCGTGCGACTCGGAGACTGAACTCGCTCGCCTCTGGGATGAGCTGATCCATTGTACCAGACACTTCACAGAGAAATCGCACAAGGCCCAAATGGATCAATGCAATAAATGTTAGGACGAAATGAATAATGATTTCTTAAAAGGCACCAAGGTTTTTGCATTTACACTGAAACAGACACAAGCAAAATGACCCAGACAGGAAAAATAGGCTCCTATTATCAAGTGCATTTGTGAGAAACAAAATTAACTTCTCAATTAATCCATGAAGCAATATTTAGCGGTCATTTAACCCAAGAGCTTTTTTCAAATACACACCCAGACTAATTAGACTAAGCCTAAAATGGGCTGAACTAAGGACTCAAAGCGAAGATGACTCTACATGACAAAGAGGTGACAAGATTATGTGAGTGATGTCGCTGATTCAGAGAACACTCGCGCACCGAAATGCTAACCACACATCTAGGCAACAAATTCAAGAAGGTAGCTTACATGAAGTAAAGAGTGAGAGAGAGGGTAATAATGAAAAGTCAGCTAGGACAAAAGAGTAACGAAGACAAATATAGCCAAGATAACCAAGATTCATACAATTAACTCTATAGTGGTACTAGCCTCCATGAAACAAAGCACAATATAACATCTTAAAATGGTTAATGAAGAAACAATAGTGTCCAGTGCCATATGGCAGTGAAAGGCCCTGGCAGTGTGTGTAAGACCGAAATGAGCCATGAAGCTTCAGTAACTCTTGCATATTTAAGAAGCATGTGAATTATTTAGCTGCCTGTATGGAACTTGAGTACATTGGTCTGCTATTTAGTGAGCTGATATACACAAGCTACACCACAGCAACCAGGCCGTGAGACTAGCAAAAAAAACAAAAAACAAAACACTTGCAATGGCTAGTGGCCAATTTTAGAAACTTATTGCAGATAAAATACTACCATGCATTTCTAAGCAAGTTCCAATACTTGCAAAATGGCATAGTCCAAGGGACTTCTGTGACCTAAAAAGACTACATAAGGCCTACAGAAGATCTTAAGTCTTGAATAAACAAAGCAAAATATTTTCCACGTTTTTGTGTGCATGTACAGTGAGGTCCAAAAATCTGAGAGCACATTGAAATTCTACCACCATGTTTCACTGGTATCAAGCTCTCTTCTGTTCGTCTCCTTACATAAACCCTTCTGTTACTGTCACAAATCTCAAACTTGGATTCATCAGTAAATAGGACTTTTTTCCAGTGATCCACTGTGTTTTAGCCCATGCCAAGCGTTTAGCCTTGTCTCTCTCTTCCTGAGAAGTGGTTTAGAGATGCTACTCGTCCTTTGAGACCACTACTAGCTAGCCTTCTTTTGACAGGACTTTTGCTGATTGGAGTCTCTCGTTCTTT
>JAOUQW010000031.1:5634832-5645212 GCA_028565825.1 Olivaichthys viedmensis | reverse complement strand
AGAGAGAGAGAGAGAGAGAGAGAGAGAGAGAGAGAGAGAGAGAGAGAGAGAGAGAGAGAGAGAGACAGAGAGAGAGAAAGAGAGAGAGAGAGAGAGAAAGAGAGACAGAGAGAGAGAGAGACAGACAGAGAGATAGAGAGAGGGAGAAAGAGAGAGAGAGAGAAAGAGAGAGAGAGAGAGAGAGAGAGACAGAGAGAGAGAGGTCCTTGACTAGTGAGATGCTTCACTTGGGTCACACACTTTACCTGTGCGGATTTAGAGTACTGCATGCCACAAAAGGAAACATTGTGAATATCAAAGGCAAACTCCTCCCCTCGGTGATGTCGCGATAAGTCGGACCCTCCTTTAACTACCAAGCTTTTCTCCAGACTGCACGTTATTTCATGGGATGCGTGCCCTGATCCAATCGTGTCTGATCTCTTCCCCCCCCCAAAACAAATCTCAAATAAACCAAAGCTGCGCTGTCAGGACCCAGAATGGGAGATCCCAAAGAAGTGACCGTGGTCCAGAGATCCACTTCATTCAGCATCAAGAGTCTGCTGCTTCCGTCCAAGAGCGAGACGCAAGACCCAGGCCTGTCGGAGGCACGCGCTTGTCCATCGGGCCCCGGTGCGGAGAGGGTCGCCGAGGCTATTGACATGGAGCAATCGCCGCTCGAAACGGACAAGCCGAGCAAGGGGGCAGCCAAGGGGGCAGACAAGGGGGCAGCCGGTAAAAACGGCAAGCTCGACAAGCCTCCGTTCAGCTACAACGCGCTGATCATGATGGCCATCCGCCAAAGTCCCGAGAAGCGGCTCACGCTCAACGGCATCTACGAGTTCATCATGAAAAACTTTCCGTATTACCGGGAGCACAAGCAAGGATGGCAGAACTCCATTCGGCACAATCTGAGCTTAAACAAGTGCTTCGTCAAAGTCCCGCGACACTACGACGACCCGGGGAAAGGGAACTACTGGATGCTGGACCCTTCGAGCGACGAGGTGTTCATAGGAGGCACGACGGGGAAACTCCGCCGACGCTCGGCCACTTCGAGAGGCAAGCTGGCCATGAAACGGGGGCTACGATTCGCGCCGCTCGCTTTTGGAATAAACGACAGGGCGAGCAATCCTCTGTACTGGCAGATTTCCCCCTTCCTATCCCTGCACCCGCCCGCCTACAGCGCCTCGCCCGGGCTGCTGAACCCGAGTCCCGGCTATGGCTCACTGATCCCCGGAGTAGATCAGCTGGGGGGCGGCGAGCTTGCGCGACCCCTCCTGGGCCCTTCCGGAGGTCCTCTCGGTTTTACGAACGCGTACGGCATGAGCCCGTCTCCGGTTGGGTTAATGCCGAGTCAGGCCGGTTATTTGGGAAGCGCGCACCCGGCAGCCCCGCAGCAGAGCGCGTGCCCGTTCGGCGTCTCGGCGCGCGCGCTGCTCTCGGACACGCTCAGGGCCGCGTTACCGTCTTTCTCACCCGTGGGCTCGGGCGACTTCTCCGGCGTTTTGTCTCATCAAAAAAGGGCTCCCCCTAATTCCTACTTGAACTGAACCGAGGCTTCTGAACATGTGAACCGGGTCACCCGCAAATGTGCGTCTACCGAGACTAAGCCCGCTCAGAGGGCTCGGCGGAGTGGGTTCCGTGTTTCCTTCCTCACCCCCCCCCCTCACCCCCCCCAAAAAAAAAAAGAGAGAAAGAGAAAAATGAAAAAAAGGTCACTGCGATTTTTTGCTTCCAGAACCGGACAGCAGTTTCACGAAGGGTCCAACAGATCTCGCGCAAAAACAAAACACGTGCAGGAATTGTGCCGAGCGAGAGCCTCTTTCCCACGCGTGACGGCCCGAGTCGGTTCGTGCGAGTCGACCCACTTTTCGGACGAGTCGGTTCGTGCGACTTCTGACGAAGTTGAAACGTTAAGGGATCGAGGAATAGCCTTGCCATGCGATCACAGACTGTCGTTTTCTTTTTGGGCTTCTGAAGGGACCATCACCTTTTTTGAGCCAAGATTGTATCCAGATTTTGCCAAAGGTAAACGCATATGCCCGAGCTATTTATATGCGTTCAAATAATTCCAAGACTTTTTAAGTCTTATATTTATGTTGAAATTGTATTTAAAACTTTTTTTTTATTATTATTATTTTTTTAAAGTCATTGTATTAATCCGGCACTACTAAGTATATGAAAAATATAAATTATTTATGTAAATATAATTTGTGGCCTTTGGCGTGTTTTTGTTGAGAAGCGCCTTAGGATAAGGTTTTTTTCTTTCTTCTTTTGTTCTTCTTTCTTTCTTCAATGGAAGAGAAAAAGTGTGAGTGAAAAGTGTAGGCTATAAATCACCAAGAGTCTCTCAGGTCGCACAGGCATAGCCTGCAGTCTGCCGTTATGTATGCTATAAGATCCATGGTCCATTAAAATGGACTTTAATTCAGGATTGATCATTGAGTTTATTTTTCAGGTTTCAAAAAAACGCAACAACAACAACAACAAAAAAGGCAAACGAGCAAGAAACAACACATGATAAATATAGAAAAAAAACATAACATCCCTGGTTGGATTTAAATGATAGGCTACTGTTAATAAACAATATTAAAACCCACATGCTTTCATTTACCTCCCTTTTTGTGAGGAATAGTTTGTGTATAATTTGTTGGAAAAAAAAGGGGCACTTTGTTTTAGCCCAATTTCTGGTGTCTTGGTTTAAAATCTTGCTATTCTTACTATTTAGACTTTTTTTTTTTTTTTTTTATCATGTAGGTGTTTATAAAATGAACAACTCGGGCAAAGAATAAGACATTAGGTAACTATTAAGTTATTGTTTTGCCAAAGACAAAATACCTATTTCAGGATCAGGTTTTATTGCCAAGTAGATTTTCACATACAAGGAATTTGCTTTGGTGTTGTTGGTGCATAACAATGAACATGGAATGGAAATGAAATAAAAATAATAATAAAATAAATAAAAAGCAAGTACCATAAATATACATAAGTACATATAAATATAAAATATATAAAAATGTGCAATGTACAATATATCTGTTTTTGAGATTTCGAAAGTATTCCCAAGAATATGACTAACCAGTGGGGGTGGTTCTTCATAGCTCTGTGCAGTTTGTTAGGTTAATGCTAGCTTATAACCTCCACGTTCTCCTCAAGGTCTTCAGAGAACAGAGAAGCTCTTACCATTATGAATATGCAATGCATAGGTTGCACAAGTCCACTTTTCGTGTGTTCTTTCAGTGGATTATTGAACATCTATGCTTAAACGATGCTTTAATCACCACTATTGTTTCTTACTTCATGTATTGAAATTCTAATGTAATTCTTGCAACAACAAAAAAACAACCTAAACCGTCTTGTCGTCCGTCGAGCTTGGTTTTAGATCAATAACTCAGATTTGGAGTTTTTTGGTTTTGATTTCAGCTAATCCATTCGTTTGCTGGCACTCAGAGCATTTGCCCATACCAGTGCGTAATTCTGTTTTTAAAAAAATGCAGCTCATTTATTGGTTTGGTTTCTGTTGGTGAAAATCACAAAGCCCTTCATTTGCTAAAACTGAGAAATGAGAAATCATCCAAAAATTGTCCCTTCTTATGTTTATTTAAAATGCACATATTCCCTTTGGACATCTCGCACGTTTTCAGTAAGATATAACCCTGAAACAGAATGAAACCCGAAACCATCCCGTGGGCCTAAGAAAAAAAAAAATTTCATTTGTTAGGCTACAATACAATTATTACAAGTAAAATGGATTATAATGAAGCCTACTGTTTTTGCTGTAAATACGTCTATAGGTTACATTTGGTACTGGCTATCGCATATAGCCCACTCATACAAAAAAAACAAAACAAAAAACCTTTAAAAAATGTGGAAATAGAGTACACTAACAGTCATATAACAAATTATACTGATATAGGCCTATAACAAATTAAGGTACCCAATGTTGGACCAAATTAGTCACTTCCAGTTCTTTCTTATGATCTTTGGATTACATTGTCCAGCCTATCATTATCAAACCTTACCTTTTGTGCAGCTTCCAGGGAACACGACCAAACAGCAATCCCTAGAACCAAAAACAAGAGCAAATAGACTTTAACTAGGTCTATAGCCCTAAAAAGTCAATAGTACGCCACCAAGTTCCCATGGTTAACATGAGTTTCCTGATCTAGAACATGTGGAATTTAGTTGGGTCTCAAAACAATAATAAATAAGCTCAAAGTGCGCCTCATTATTCCGTTTCATAATCTTTCAGAGTGAAACAATTAAAATGATCGCACGCGTAAATCTTAAAAGACCAATGCATCTGAAATAGTGTGGCTCTAAAGAGAATCAAGTCAATTAAAATCGGGATTAAGAGGTCGATGTGCGAAACGAACGAACAAACAAATAACGAATGATGTCCTACTACGACATCTTAATTTGAGTCTAATTGTCTAATTTGTATCAGAAGGAAATAAAAGACAATGTCAGTGGGGCATTTGTAGATTGACGCTGTTTATAATGGCACGGTGCTTTTAACGACCCCCTTAAATGCACAACCTTCTTCCCTTGGTCTTGGTTTTAATTCGCAAGACACAGCCTAATGAAACCGCGTACTTGAGAATTTAGGCACCACCTAAAGAAATAAAAAAGAAATAAAAACAAGCCACTGCAAAAAAAAAAGTGTAATTATAGGAATGCAAAGAAAATACAAATAAAAAATATATGTAGGCCATTTTAAAGCACAGCCTTGTCATTATTATTATTATTATTATTATTATTATTACTATTATTACTGTTGTTGCTGATAATAATAATAATAATAATATTATTATTATTAAATAAGGCTACATAAATAGATATTATACAATAAATAAATAGCCTATAAAAAATGTCATGTTGCCTGACCATATGGATCTGCATATGCCAATGCATATGCATCCTAAATGAGTTAAATTAGCTAAATTAGTTTATTTATCAATCAAACACGATCTGGAATGGTAATGGCATACAGAAATGCATTTGCACACGCGATGTAGCTCTGTCAGTGTGTTTCCATTCATGGCAATATTGCAGCACATCCAATCCAGCAATCATTGCTGACCATTTTAGGCTGAAGAACCTTGCAGAAAACACACATTCAGCATTTAAAGAATGAGTCTCAACCGGTCTGGGAATGTTAACGCGCATATTTTATTTTTGCTTTGGTATGCTTAATCAGCAGAATTTTTTTGAAAGGTGTAACTGTTATAAAACAATTGTACAATTGCTTGTTGTTTTTTTTTTCCCATCTTAACTCTCGCCAAACTGAAAATGCAACTGAGAACAAAGGCCTAAATTCAATGTAAAAACGAATGCTTACTCCAGCTGCCTTTAATGCCATTTCTGTCCGGTGCAAATGTGATTAAAGATCATCATTGATCTATCATTAAATGAAAACAAATATAGGTTGGGGTCAAGTTATGCACAGCATTTGCCACATATTTGTCCCAAAAATATGTGTGAGAATATAATTTTTAAAAAAATATAAATAAAGACTCTCTTTGAAAGGGTGTTAATGTGGCAAAAGGGATGAGAGATGCATATTCCCTTCAATAAACATTCAGCAAAGGAAAGACAATGCATAGACCATCCAACACCATCACTGCCCACCAAACCCAGCGCCTGTGGACAACCCGACTTATAGGAAGAGCAATTCCGTCTCTAATGTAGATGCATCAATCTGATATAATTATTATATAAATATGACTATTTGGTAGGGCATCTATACACTCACAAACAACGTTGTTATTTTTCTTCACTTTTACACTTGTCAGCTACTAAAGTAAACAGTGATCTGTTAAATAACAAAACCAATAATGACTTATTCCACATTGTACAAATGTATAATTTTTGGAGAAAACGAAAATATGATCTTGATGGTTAATAAAATAGAAAATAATACAATTAAATGATATATAAAGGAACGTTTCGCAAAAAACGTAACTTAAAGAGAATGTTTCAATGTTTCAATAATTAAATAAAACGAAAAAACGAAATTTCTACTTGGGTAATTGTAAAAAAAAAATTTAATGACTTTTTCTAGTGCCTCAAGTTTGGAAACGAAGAAGATGATCGTTGTTTAAAAAACCCACTCTGGCCTATTAAATGCAGACAGTTAGGCGTTTTTTTTTTTAGTTATTTTTTTTAACTCAAAGCTTTGTTCTTTACACGACTGAACAAGGGATATTGTGAAGATTAAAAACATAGTATTAGTCTTGGGGTTCTGTGTGTACCTTAAGTTATTTTCTTTCATCTGTTCTATTAATTAAAAATAAATAAATAAATAGATACGGGTATTTAATATTATTAAAAAGAAATGTAGAAATAGAAACGTAGAAATTGGGTAACTAAAATGCTCTTTTATAATTATATTGGTTCACTGAATACATTGTCAGTAATATACTAATTTTATTGCTATTTGTGGCATTTTGTACTTTGCAGTCCTCGTGGATAGAAAGCTTGTTACCTTAAGCAATCACAGAAATGAGAAAAAACAAATATAACACTTTATGTTTGAAACAGCTGATCACAAAATAACCTTTGGCTGTTTGTTGTCAAATATATGAGCCAATGATACAATGACACGCTTGGAAGACTCGGTTTTATTAGATGAAGCTTGATTTGATGAACTATTTTTGCAAAAGTGAATTTTTATTTCCATCCTACATACACATATATGGTGGGATGAAATATTATACTCTGGCTCTGTACACTGGACTACATAAAGTGTAAACAGTGTAACAGCATAGGATAAGAACATATGCAATACAATACAATAAATATACAGGACAGTATGGGGAACTGTGAAGTAAACACTAGCGACACAGAACAGGAGCAGCCTCAACGTAAACTGGACAGTATAACTAACTGTGCAAATTGCATGTGAGCTAGACCATCATAAGAAATAGGATATAAATGTAGCAGCCTACAAAGTACATACATAAGTAAGCATAGTTACTATGCATCTGGACCATTATTGTTAGCAAATCAAAAATAGTGGTAGTGGACAAAATAATTGCCTCCTAGCGTATAAAACTTAAAGGGAAATTGCACTTTAGAAGCATTTGTTCATGCGCCTTTTCCCTAACAGAAACATTCTCAACCACCGCATGCTTCCCAAAGTAAAGAAAGCTTACTTCCTATGTTTAATTTGACAAGAGAGACTTTTCTCCTATGGCAAATTTTAGCTGCTTTCCCAGAGTACCATCATGGATTCAGTGGGCTTATTGACCCCATGCCCTCGGTGTGCTTGATAACTTGTGAACTAATCGGGCTAAGGACACATGCGTTTGTGACCCCTACTATAGGGTAGGTGGAGAGGTTAAGCAAATGAAGACAGTAATCCTGCCATTCTGACGGTGCATTCAGTGGTGAATCCACAATAGCTTGTACTTCGGTGCAAATGAGGCCACCTAATCTCAAGCAAAGTTCAAAAGAATTCAAATGAGCAAGTGCAATGTTGTTGGATATCACAAGAATTTCACTAAAAGTCTTAAGAAAAGTTATGCCTGCTAAACCTGCCCTTTCACCCATGAGAATTTTTACAGATGGGCATTGGTGAGATAATGTGATTTTAAACAAGCAAAGTTGTAAGAAATGCTATGACCCCAACCTGACCCTTATCAGTTCCTAACTTTCCATACTAGCTCGTAAGAACTCTTAGGAATTTGTGTTGGTGAGACCATTCTGTTAGTGAGGCACTCTGCACACAGTTAAAAAGTCCTGTAAAGAAATGACAAAAAGTTTTGTAGCTACATTTTCCAGCAGATTACCGTTAAATTATGGTAATCTGTCATACCTGAGAATACATATCTGATAATACATACCTGTTTATTTTTCTCATGGTAAATGTGCTGTAAATATAACAATATATATTAACCTGATATTAAAAATATGGAGGAGCTAAGCTTTGTTAAATGCCTGTATATTTTCACTTAACAGTAATCCTATTAATATTATTTTACCTTACACATTAAGAAAGGATTAAAACATACTTTTTATTGCATACTGCATACTTTTTTCTCTGGCTTAGTCAATGGTCCGCAAATGTAAAAATAAAGAAAAGTTTTGGCATATTTATATGATAAATCATGTATATTATTCATTGCAATATAAAGCCTATAAATAATACATGTTTTAAATATTATAATATATGGTCAATATATTTATCCCTATAAACCATAATATATGTGAAATATATAAAAAATTGTCACTATAATCCATATTTCCCTCATATATGAAAAGCGGCAACAATCTGTATATATATTATGCCATCCAATATATTGGATGATAATATATTGCCGTATACCTGTGTTTTCGTAAGGGTCAACTGTTAACTCCGCACCCAGAGTTGTGTTAAAATCATATACTTATGAACTATTCTAGATGATTTTTGGAGTATACATACCTGCCAAGTATGTGCACACTGGGGAAATATGAGCAAATTGAGTACTCTAAAATGACCAAGACGATGTACTACATTTTTCAAACAAATAAAGTGTGAAGCAATGGACCCTTTTTGCACTAACCTGTCCCATCATGCACAGAAAAGGAGAGCTTTGGCTATCAATATCAAAAGCGTTCATCTGTGGTGCTGTTTCTGTCTCAAAACTGTTATTGTTAATGAACTGGACATTAAAAAAAATACAGATATTAAAGTTAGATAAGTTAGGTTAACAACAGGTAGCACCAAGCACACTCTGACACTATTGTTTACAACACTTACTTTGTTAATCGCCATTTAATAGTAAAATGGTTAGTATTTAAATGTATTGTGATGTCAGCGAAGAAGAGGCGTGAGCAGGAAGCATTTTAAAACCAGGAAAATGCTCTTTATTTGGCAAACACACTCTTACAGCACAACAACGTGGCTTGGTGGTAAGCCAGAGAACTGAACTAGGATGGGGAAAGCCGACAGGGGTCAACAAAGCCTACCGGACTTCTGCCGATGGTGGACACATATAATGTGCTGGTTCAACACAGGCCAGCACGGACAACAAATCCAACAAATAACGGGTGGTCCTGGGGCTCACGGGTATGCAAATGCACAACGCGGAGGCGCCACAACGCTACAGTAGTGTACGAACCCACTTAAAATTATGTTGTATGTTCTAATCTAGATTATCTTCTAGATTAATACAAAGCATATATTTAAGTATTAGGTCATACTTTGAGATTTGGGACACAGCTTAGGGATGTCCAATCTTATCCACAAAGGGCCATTATGGCTGCAGGTTTTCATTATAACCAAGCAGCAGCACACTCGATACAACTCAACAGTTGCTTGAAGACCGAGACTAATTGATTAAACAAGTGGAATCAGGTGTGGCTCCTGCTTGGTTTGAATGAAAACCTGCGGGCCTTCAAGGATAAGACTGGAAAACCTTGCCTTCTTACAAATTTACAAACATGAGACCAAGTAGACCTACTGTACCATTTAAAAACTTTCATATGGTACAATATTATTCATTTCATTTAACATTGATGATCAATCTTACACAGGAAATCAATCTGAAAGACAAAAATAAGAAAGGAATTAAGTGCTAATGTTCTAGCAAACTCTGCAAAGTTTGGAGAAATTACACTGATTACTCTCTGCGCTGTTGAATAGTATATGATAGAGAACTGAGAATGTGGTTCATATTGTGATGTCAGCAAACAAGAGGCATGAGCAGGAAGCATTTTAAAATCAGGAAAATGCTCTTTATTTGACAAACACACTCTTACAGCACAACAACGTGGCTTGGTGGTTAGCCAGAGAACTGAACTAGAATGAGAAAGCCGATGGAGGTTAACAAAGCCCACCGGACTTCTGCCGATGGTAGATACAACTGATGTGCCGGTTCCACGCATCCCGGCATGGATAACCAACACACATTTCCCCCCTTTTTGTACCGAACACCCATTCCAACAAACAGGGGATTCTTTTACACAAATAACAGGCGGCCACGAGGGCTCACAGGTACGCAAATGCACACTGCACAGGCGCACCGCCACTACAATATTTATAATGAACTTCCAACTTCCTAGAGAAAAAAGGGCACCTTACCAGGACCAGTGTAGAATTTTTTAAAATATGAATAAAACTATTATGAAAAACAAAGCATAGAGGGCCCTCTATCAAACTGATAAAGTGATTCAAAATTAAGTCAACAGTGGTATTTATAAATTTCACAAGATCACAAACTCCTCACTCTCACAAACCAAATACACTCCCATATGGCACAATCCTGACTTCTCAATAACCAAAAAAATACCAAACTCTTCCACATGGGTCAAAAAAGACATTACACATCTTAAACACATCCTTCAGAACAACAACTTTGTATCATTCTCACATTTAATCCAGATTTATGGCATTGGGAATAACCAGTTTCTTGAATT
>JAOUQW010000031.1:5572764-5587583 GCA_028565825.1 Olivaichthys viedmensis | reverse complement strand
GTGCAGAGCTTGCTCAGGAATGGCAGCAGGCAGGTGTGAGTGCATCTGCACGCACAGTGAGGCGAAGACTTTTGGAGAATGGCCTGGCGTCAAGAAGGGCAGCAAAGAAGCCACTTCACTCAGACTAAGAAATTCAGTGACAGACAGGGCCGTATCTACCAATTTTTGGCGAGTGAAAAATAAATAAATAAATAAATAATAATAATGTCAAAACCAGGCGGTGGTTTGACTTTAAACAATGACGTTAGTGCATACAGAAGGCTCTGCGTAGCCTTCAAAGCAAATGACGTTATCGCAATTGTTAAAGAGCCTACGTTCCTTGTGTCTTAGTCAGAGGGAGGCACTTAGCTCAATCATCTAATGTTAGCTTGGACACCCACTCACGGTGACGGGAGTGGGTTATGACTCAACAGGCAGGTTCATTTTAATTTACATTACCTGCAGCGTAATGTTAGTTAGCTAGAGGTGTGCTTGTATATATTTAGTGTAGTCTATTCTAGTCAGTGATCAGCCCTCGACATCAACTGAGGTTGTCCGTGGGAACCAGTTTTAAGGCTATGGCAACCGTTCTGTTTTGACTATCTTGGCAACTAGTTTTATATGTAAGCGAGATTAAACATTTGACCTCACGCAGGTCAGGTTAGCTACCTTTCAAACAGTTCACTAGCTAGGTTAGCAAGCCACGTATCATCCAGTGTTCACTACATTTATTATTTGTATGCCTCAGGTGGCTCACGGCGTCTAAACGAATAGACTAGAGATTTAATCAGTGTTCTAATCATATTTAGAACTGCATTATGGCACACTGGAGCAATATTACAATACCAAAAATAAATGCACAGATTTGTATAATACAGGTGTTTTTTTTAAAAATCGGGGTTGCACCCCCCTAGAAGGTCTCATGACCTCTGTATTTTCAAAAGTCTAGATACAGCCCTGGTGACAGACAATGGAAAGCAGAAAAAAAAGCCGTTGTAATAGCGAAGAAATTGATGCTCTATACTGAATATGTATTAAAAAGATGACATAAATTTATATAAATAATATCGCTTATGTGTTTAATATTAACATATATGTCATTAGATATCATGTCAATATGGTACCTAATTGTTCAAGTAGTTTTACATTTAAATTGCTGTATGTAGGCCATAGCCTCCTGACGTTTGTCCTCCCACTTGTCAGTCTAAATTTTCACCCCTGATCTGAAAGATTATTGCTTGACATCTGTTGAACACAGCTTGAGATCTTTATAGTTCTAAGCTAAAAGGGATGATGAACGAAACCGGAAGAACAAGGAATCATGATTTTGTCTTAGGTCATGGCCTTAAACTCACCTACTAAGCTTTGCTGAATGACATGTTCACTTCCTGTTTGGCGGCTTAGTGTGTTAATGACGAATGGTTATGAATATCAAAAATCCTTCGATAACTTATGTGAGGCCCGGTCTCAAGATCATCTGATTGACATTTGATGATGATTGGACTAAATTTATAAAAATAAATGAATTAAAAAAATTATATATATATATATTATGCTTTAAAGTGGCAGCCATTGCAATATGGTGGACCTTGATACAATCATAACCATCGGCCCTGGCATGACCTAAGGAATCATATGAAATTGGAATGATGATTCTCTAACGAACTGTTCCAGAGTTATGGGAAGAAATGATTGTCCAACCCTGGCCTGTTGGTGGCGCTAGAGGGTTTAAGGGGCAGACCCAAAATTTGAAGAGAAGACTTTTTGTGCCAAATATCATGAAAAGGGAGCAAATGGAATACTTCCATGGAATGTAGTAGAAGAAGAAGAAGAAGAAAAACTCATACAATCGCCATCTACCTCCTGCACCTTTTGTGCTTGGATCCCAAATAAAAAGGGAAATAAATAAGAGACAATGGAACATCCATTGCAGGTAGTGAACAGAACGTGTTGGTCACGTGTTTGTGCTTCACCTGCTAAGTTGAGAAACACCCTGTACGACTTCTGAATGAAAATAATGTGCTTAGGATGTTTCCCCTCACAACAAACAGTGTGAATCATCATTTAATAACCTAAAAAATGAATTGCAAGGCTTCAAATAGTTTTTACTGTTTGTACACAATGGAGAAAACAGGTGTACACTGTTGTATAATTTTGGTTGGTGAATGATGCATTTGAAAAGTGCTATACTGCAGCTATGTGACGTAAGAAAAAAAAACAATTTTGAATCCATAATTTTGGCTAATTTCACAATTTGTTAAATTGCTTTAGAAATTCAAAATGTTCATAAAAGTCACTTGTCTTGTTTTAGTCACCTGTGTGACTGTGTGACCCATTATTTTGTATCGCCACTGCAGGTGGCACATTATAATGTTGTAACTCATGAGTGAATTGGATAAGGCTCCAGAACACACTGGAGTTGCTAAAATACAATATGTATCCATATAGCAGATGCTTTTATCCAAAGTGACTTACAAATCCAAAAATTGCTTAAATAATAACGATAATTAAAGGCTTTGCTCAAGGGCTCAGTGTGGGCTCTCTGGCAGTGCTGGGATTTGAACTCACAACCTTCCAGTCACTATCACAACACCTTGACCAATGAGCTACTACTGTCCCTTTAAAAAAAAAATTTTTTTAATTTTATTTGTATCGTTTTTTTGTTTTTGTTAGTTTTTTGCTGCCAACTAAGCAAATAATTTAATAGAGTTCTTCTATCTGCCTAAGCAAGTTGATTCCTTTTGATAATACCCTGCTGTGTTACAGTGTTGATTTAATTCAAATAAGCTCCACAGCAATAATGCTTTTGTTGTGGCATGGCAAATCGCACTCATTTTAAATAAGGGTTTAACTGAACATTTATGTAATAACTCCTGCTGATTCATTTTCTCCTAGAACAACATTATGAATGTGTGTGACATTTTATTTTTGATGCGGCCAATTAGCAATATGGAGGTGTGGTTGATAATAAAACGGTTCTCATTTATCAGGGAGGTTTATCAGAATCAGAATCAGAATCAGAATCAGAATCAAAATCAGGTTTATTGCCAAGTAGGTTTTCACATACAAGGAATTTGCTTTGGTATATCAGCAGAGGTTTATTATAAAACACTGGAAAATCTTTCAGTCAGTATTGCACGGGTTACAATAATTTTGCCTTTGTGTACACGTAACTTTAAGACCTAACACGGCAGCAAAATGGCCAAACTTGGGTCCATCTTGAAACATAAATAGAGATATGTACATAGAGTATATACATGGCACATTGGGGAAAGACAAACTGCACCACATAAAAAGACAACTAAAAGAAGATGAAAAAAAAGATTTGAATTAGATATGCGGTGTCTTCTCCAGAAAAGGTTAACATATGTCATTAAAAGTTTTAACAAACCGAGAAATAATAATAATAATAATAATAAATATAATAATAATAATAAATACATTGAAAGGGGAAGGAACAAATAATTGTAAATAGTGCTAAACAAAAAAGTAATGCCACACTGGTAACAATCCTTTCAATCCGAATAAGACGTTATTGAATAATGTAAGGATTATTAGCTTTGCCAGGTTTATGTGTTGTTGCGAAATTCCCTGTCGCAGCTCATCTTTTACAACATCCACTTGTAGGCTTTCAATCGATTCCAGCCGTGTTTTTCTCCTAAAGAAAATTCTGAAGAGAAAATTAAACTTAAAGTTATTAAATGCGTCTGTCATCATGGTTAACAAACATACTAAGACGTTAAATAATTCTACAGCATTGGTAATTCTGGCAATAAAGAAGGAACTCAAAAACGTACATTTTCTTCAGTGATCAATGCCAGGGAAAGGTTCCTCGCCTTCTTGTTAACCACGGCCTCAGTCCCAGTGTAAGCAATAAAGTGGATCAAAGTCTGGACTCTAAAGGGAAAAAAACATACATATATATCCAAATCAAATAGTACTGAATAAGGGCACTTTTTAAACGTACAACACAAGATTTATATTTCAGGTACCTGTGCCACAGCATGGCTAGAAACTGGACAACAAGAAGGCCTGCAAAACTGATGAGAAACATCAGTGCGATAGGATCGATAAAAATCTTCCCATTGCTGTCAACACTTGTCGTCCCATTTTCGTTGATGTAAACTTTCGGGATGCTGATGCTCACTGTGCTGCCAATGGCTTGCATAAAGAAGGTAGCCACAAGCCACATGGCATTACAGATGAAAAACACAAAAGTTGCCTGAAAACGTTTTAAAAAAAGAAAGAGAGATCGGATTACTTTATGAGGTAACTCCTCAAATATTCCTAAACCTAGTGATCTCCACTAGGCATGGGCCAATAATTAGTAATACAATATACCATGATATTCAACATGCACAATATTGTTATTATGACTTGTCAGTATAGGTGATGTGACAATGTATAGGCCTTTTTACATAAATACATTAGATTTTACATTTGCTTTAAATACACTGTGGCTGGTCTGTTTATTGAGAACTAAACTGTTTTTTTGAGAAAAAAACAAAAAAAACAAAAAGAGGTTCAATATAAAATCAAACAAAAGTTGAGATTATTTTGTAATTTGTAGTAAGTTTTAGCATAGTTATTTAATACAGTATCATGATATTATTATAAACCATCAGAAAAGGTTACGGAATTATCATGATATCATAATTGCATATTGGCACATGCCTCTATAGTGAATAAATATTGACAATGTTATCCAAGTTCTGAATATATAATCAATAATTATTATTGATAATTAAGCTCTTTTGGTCTATTAGATCACTCCTCAAATACTGCAAAACCAGATTAAGCAATAAAAAATTTATGTAAGTTATATACAGTACATGTACTCTATAATCTATATATAATCATATATATTCACACAGACAGACCTTGTTGCGTAGGTCTTTCAGATCCTCTTTGATTTTTTCCTCCTTTGCTTTGTTGTTCTGTAATGGTTTAAGGTAATGCTCGATCAGGTCCATCCAAAACTGTTCTTCTTTCTAACACATCAAAGGAAAAGTCAATTAAACTGCATATGTCTGTTTAAAAACAACTAACATTATCTAAAAGCATTGTATAATACCGGATTCTGATTGCTCTGTTAACAAATGGCTACTTTACAGTTATGTACACAATGTACAATAATGTATGTACACAATTAATAATGTAGGCAATGGCCAAAACAAGAAACGAAATGATTAAGTTAATGAGGGATTCAAATGATATGAAAGCAGGCTCTGGTCTCATTCAATTCAATTCAATTTTATTTTATTTGTATAGCGCTTTTAACAATAGCCAGATACTCTGCACAGTAAGGAGCTGTAATCCCCTATAGTAATAACACTGGAAGCACCTGCTTTCATTTAATTTGCATCCCTTATTTAAACAAGTATTGCAATTATTTTGGCATCATCCTATACCTCGTAATCAAAAACTCGAAAAGCTGAAAAAAATATATATAAAAAGGCATATTTATTAAATAATGTTATGAACTGCATCATCCATAATCATTCAGTTTTTATGGTGGAATAAGTATGACAATAAACAGCGAATGAGTGTTTAATACAAAATAAGGCACTGCTGCAACAAGGCATGGTTTGTTGTACATTATCACCCACAAAATGATAATTTGCTAACTAATATAGATTAGCATCCTTAAAAAAATAAAAAAATAAAAGACTTGTGATACCCACCGAATTAAGACTGTGCTCCTTAAGGGCCAGTTCACCAGAGCTTTCTGTCAACTGTTCAATAAAGTCTAGAAAGAAATCTTTGTTTATCACTCAATTTTGAATGTGCACAAGTAACTGTAATGTATGTATGTATATATATATGATGTATATAAATATAGTAAACGTAAAGGGAAAAAATATATTTGTACTCACAGTTCTCATTGAAAGGTATTTGTCTGAAGAGGTAAGATTGCATACATTAAGTGTACATCAGTTCCCTCAGGTAGGTTAAATAAAATAGGTTAAGTAGGCTAGTCATAGTTAAAATATGTTAATAAGCCATCGAAATACAAAAGATTACTTTTTTTAGTTGAAATTCCCTTACAGTTCTTTATGTTCTGAGGCCAACTCGTTTTCAACATTCGAAGATGTAGCTTGAAGTGTGTTTAGCAGCCCTGCAGACACCTTCTCTTCTTTGTTGAGCTGAACCTCCAGATTGTAGCCGCATATCTTGAACAGCTTTTGGCACTTGACGTTTTTCTGGAGGGTCTTGTCAGGTCCCGTTGTCGAGGTGGCAGTTTCGCGTGTACCCCATGACACATTGTTCATGTTGACCATGGAGTAAATCGTCAGCAGGAGGTAGCCGCTGGGGATGCAGATGATGTAAAGGAAGCCGTAGATGACGAGAAAGAACTCGTGAGGATGAAGAAGAGCAGTGATAATGTACATGGAAGATATGCCAATTAAGAACAAGCCGCTTGGAGTCATAAAGGTCTTCTGCAATACCATGTCCCCTTAACACACAGACACACACATACACACACACACACACAAACACACAAGGATAAGCAATTGTATTCTGGTATGAAAAACAGTTTTCAGTATATCGTATTATTTCACTACAAGATTATTAAATTATTTGGTTGGGAAAACTGCTAGATTATTTTTAAATACAGAATTGATCACAGTAACCCATAATACTGGTATATCATCACTCCACTAATTCTTTACCTATACCACTATAAAGAGCACAATATAATAAAATACCAAAGACAATTGTCAGACAAAAACTAGAGGACAGTCAATTCCTTTATGTGCAAATACACTGTAGTTTAAGTGGTAGAAAAAAATACTTGTTAATGTACTAGTTATAGGCACCAAGTGATTCTCAAGTATCCTGCATACTATAAATGTTAGAAAAGTACATGAAAAGATGTTAAATCTAAATTCGATGTACACCACATTGTCCTGTACCTGTATTAGATCATTAAAAGAAAACTTCACTTACCTATAATAGATAAGATTGCTGCAGTCATCAAAAAAGCGTAAAATATGCTCATGATGGCAGCAATGAGGATTTGTGTGTCTGATTTTGCCTGCCCAAGGCAATAGCAGAGGATCATGTAGATTGCAGGGGGAAGAATCGCCAATACAAGTGCAACGTTGGCATTTATATTGAGGATGAATTTGAAACACCCTGTTGAAGGGCAGAAAACATTTAAGAAAGAAATAGATGCCAACTGTGTCACAATTATTTATATAATTGTTGAAAAATTCCAGTGCATTCCAGGTAAACATCTAGTTTGCTATATTTTTCTGGCTAATATCTATAATAAATGCTTCCCAGTTTTTATCATTTGTACCTGACATTAAAAGGTTGGGAAAAAATTCATCAGTATGTTCTTAGTCCAGGTTTTGATATGCATGTGGGCTTCGGGGTTCTACACTGTACATGGTCTCCTATTAGGAATAAACTAAGATAGAACTTTTAAGCTAGGCCACTGTTTCACCTAATACACTTAAATTAGTTTAACTTAGACAGCTGAACTCCAGAAATGTAATTAATCCCATTCATTAATTACCATCAGAGCAAATATACATGTATTGAACTTTAAATAACCAGTAAAAATGAAACATCTTTAGTAGTGTTTCTTACACTGACAGTGTTTCTCCATCAAGGGGCATAGAGAAGCACATACTTCAAATAACAAGTTTAAAATAAAGCTAATACTACTTAACTGGCAGCCTCAAAAGAATTAAATGGGCCTGAATTAAAATAGTTGAATGGTTCTGAGCATCGAAAGAGCATCTAAATTGTCACCTGCAATCATGAGGCAGACTGTGGCTGGCCCCAAGATCGAGGCGGCCATGGTGATGGCCTGGTAGATGATGTAGGGTCGCGATATGGACTTGTTCATTTGTGCAGTGACCTTGCCGCTGGACAGAAGGTCCAGAGTGTTGGCCATGGTAGATGGGCCCCAGCGCCGCCGCTGGTTGTAGAACTCCTTGAACTCCTGCGGAGCGTTGGTGTACGAGTCAGAGGCAGCATTGTACTCCACTCGCCATCCCTGCTGCAGGATCAGTGTGCACAGCCAGCGGTCCTCACCTGAAAATATAGAGCAAAAACACAAACACATGCAGTGAAATCTGTATCAGGGTGCATATGGAATTAGACATATGTATCATGGATAATGTTATTTGGTCTCATCTCCCTTGCCTTTGCTTCACTCACCCTGGTCGTACTGTAGATAGTGGGAAGCCTCGGTCGATGTGGTTGTATATCTCTTCATGACGTTGTCACTCATGAGCGCTGCTGCACGCATCAGGCTGAAGCAGCCCGGGCTGCACAACACACATCCAAACACGTGCTCAGTCGTCTTCTGGAGCCAATGGCCCACAGCGTACTCAAACTTCTGATACCATACCATCGGCCCTGCAACACACACAGTGACAATTCTGTACATTCAGGGACAACCATAATGCTATTAGAGCATGGACGCATATTTATTGTTGTCAAAGATATCAGTGAGGGGAACTCATCTGGAACTGTGATATTTGTCGGGTCGCCACTATTACTGGCATTTAATAGTATTGCTATTTCCTCACAATTATTCTAGCCATTAGTTATTTTAGCATTCTTATGTCTTCAGTTTTACTTTGTTTTTGTTTATTTTTGTTCTTCCAATTAAATTATTAATCACCAGTGCCGGTGGGATGGATCCTGCCGCAAGCAGCTCCCACTTCCGGGTACATCCTGAGCCGATCCACCAAAAGCATAACAGCTGAAGGCTGGAAATCTGTGTCTCCATCTAGTGCCAAAAGGTAGGTGTTCTCTTTGGCTTTCTGGAGGAGAGATGAAATTCTTTGGGTTATGAAATTCAGAGTTATGAAACTCTCTTATGCAGTCATTTAAGGATAAGCGCACTTACCTTTAGTTGCTCTTCAATGTTTGTCAGCTGCTCATCCCCTTCCTTGTACATCTCATAGTATTTGCTGTGCAGCTTCCAGCCGAGCAGGTAGTACATGTACATAATCTGTGGGGAAGAGACACAAATCAATCACCGCCTATAATGAGAGCCTGTATAGAGGATAAACTGTAAGTACACTGATTTTAGTTCAGATTTTATCTCTAAAGTTTGAAAGTATGTGCACCCTTGTAGTGGTCGTGCCCTTGATTCCAACCCTTAATATAACGCATCTGATGACAGGCTTTACTAGATGTTCCAGAGCATTTAAAGTTTGTTTGGGTTGTGTTGTAAAATTTGTGAATGAAAAATTCATGGTATGATAATTATTCTATCCAATATCATGGTTCTCAGTACATTATGGTAGTGTATCTGCTTGCAACTTGCCATTTTCAAAGTAGAAGACATTAAATGTATATTATTAAGTTACGGAAACTGGTAGACTTTAAGATTTCTTAGTAAGATTTCTTTTGAAGATAAAAATCAAAAAATTATTTCTCTGTTTAAAATAGGCTATTATGTTTTAAAATTTAAGTCACAACGTATTTGACTTGTACTGATAATGGTTTGTCGTCATACTGGTATTTTGTCACACCCCTAGTTGGAACTTGGCAAGATGATTTGGAGTAATTTTAAAGTTAAAGTTCCAATTGTGGTGGAAGAGATCATCAGCTCACCTGAGACCATCTCTTTTTGTGGCGGATCTGGTGTTTGTCCTTAAAGTGAACAAGCAGTGTGTTGCCATGGGGAAGTGTGTACTGCAGACGGCAGCCATACGGCGTCTGGATGATTTTCTGGTCAGGAAGCGGCTTTCTCTCTCTAAATACACTTTTGCTCTCATCGCTGAATATACTGTATTTTAGTGGGAATACACATACACACACATTTTGGTGCCTTTTTCGATCATATTTGCAAAGTAAACAATATATGTATTAGTATACTGATGATGTTATTCTATTTTATGCTACTCTGTTGCTACATGTCTTTGGTATGTTAACACTGGGATGTAACTTCCAGATCCAGTTTTCCATGTAAATTATCCCTTTAAACAACGTATAGATCTTTACATATGTAAGTACTTTAGTACCAGTTTTTCACAGCCACAATGGTGTTTGTGGCATATGGCTATACATTTTATGGCAGCTTGTTGGCCTGATTACTTACATATAAACCTCTCTGATAACTTCTACCAGAGTCTCGGCATACTCGTTGACACGCCGCGTGTTGTCTTTGGTCAGGAAAGCATCATCAAAGTAAATGTGAGACTCAAAACAGACATCGTTGAATTGATTTTTCTTTGGTCTGAACTTGTCCAGCCTGGAAAGAGGAAAAATTCATTCATTCATTTAAGGTTGATCAAAGGTTTTCTCAACAGAGTGGAAGACTCTCCGGCATCAGAATACCTGAACATCGAAATGATCATCTTCATCATTTCATCTGCAGTCTCGTGCCACATGGTTGCACAGAGGTAGATGGTCAGCTTCTCCTTTTCCCTATTGGTGAAAATACAAGAATGTTAATTCCAGATGTCAACATACATCAAAATGCATTGTCCCTTGTTACAAATCCACAGTTTACCTGTTATGCCTCTGCGGGAGCACAACCTCAAACTTGGTGTTCAGGAGCATGGACTGGTCGATAAACGCTGCTTCGTAAAGGCTGCGCACAAACAGGTCCTTGGTCCTGACAATGCGTTGCATGTTCAAGAACCAGATGTAGAGCGTGCAGAGCACCAGGCCGAGCCACCAACTCACCAAAGATGAGCCCAACAGGCCGTAACCCACCGTTGCAGGCTCCTTGTATTTCATGTGGTCACAAAAGTCACGAGTTAAATCTCTCACTATCAGCTGGATTGTTGAAAGCTTTTGGCTGTTCACGATCATGAAGGTCTGGCAGTAGTCAGCAAACATGGTCTTTTCTGGATTCTGTATATAGGAATGCAGAAACTCTTTATATAATTTCTAATGGAAAGTAATTATATATATGTATATACTGTATGTATAATGAGATTGAAAATGAAATTGTGATCATTAATTATTATTCTTTGTAATATTCTAACCTCGCGGTTCAGGAAGGGGATCAAGACAGCCAGCCCGAAGGCGCCCAGCGTAGCCGGGGACGTGAAGATCATGGGAATGAGGAAGCTGCGGCGCACAGCATGCATTTTGCAAGCAGCCACGGCCATATAACGGCAAAGGACTGAAGAGAGAACCTGAATAGCAAAGAGGCTCAAGACGAGGGTTTCAGTGGACTTGGAGACTGACAGCACTAAAGACCAATCCTGGTCCGAGAGCTTTATATAAACTCCCAAGACAGTGAAGGTCACAACGATTCGCACCATGCTGGACACGATGTTCACAAAGTTGTGGGACTTTTTGATGTCCCGGATCGTGTTCTGGAAGAAGACTATGTGAAAAAGCATGGCATAGTTCTCCCACCAGTTGAGAGAGACCAGGACAGTGCCTCCTATGGCTAAACCCACACATAGCGCCATCTTCTGCCCGTTTTCCTCTCTGAGGTAGTTCACAGCAAAGAGGCAATACCCTGCAATTGTTAGAATGACAGCGGCTAAGGAGGTTGCAATAAATCGTCTCTTTCCATGCTTGATTGCGTTTGCGACCACCTGCAGTGTGGCTGATAATATGCCGATGCTGTTCAGGAGCATCACGTTGGTCAGGATGTCAAATTTAGGCATGGTGATCAGAATGAGGACAGAAGATCCGAAAGCCACCAAAGTTTCCACTAAAATAACCTGCGCAGAAAAAAAAAGTAATTCTAGTAGAATTAAACACGTGGTAATACATAATACATAGAATGCATTATAGCTTCTGACAACATTTTAAAATGTTAAAAAACTCTTTGTGATACTAAAGATCTGTTAGTTAATACGCATTAACCAAGAGGAGATTTAAGAAAGATATATCTTCTACTACACCTGAATTATAGTTAAATGCCAGTTTTCTTTCTGATCAGAACTGTGTGGGTGTGTCAGACTGGTTTTGGTGTCTGAGAAACTCCTTGGCAACTCACCAACAGTGGTGAAAATGTTTTCACACTTTTGTTTTTACACAAGTCATGAGTAAAAAACGTTAAGGGATTTATCTTGTACATACGACGATTGTGGCAAGTAGAAAAAACAAGGTGAAATTGCGTTTTGCGGGTCCAGTTTAAAAAGCTAAACTGATTAAGGATTTTTGTTTTTCTATTTGCCTACTACACTGATGGAACCACACTAAGCATAGTCCAACCACTGCTAATTTCCAATTCGTTCTTTACAAAAACAAACAAACAAACAACTCGATGAACTACATGCTATGAACACAAGTAAACTACTGCGCTAACAATTGTGTATGCAAAATGGTAAAAATTGTTAGCAATATACGGTTTCAATCACGGTTGTTCAGACGCAAATAGGCTGAGTGAGCGGGGAAAAAATGTAGGTCTACTTCAATTTCTGTGGAGTAAAGCGGGTAGCTAAAGTCATTTTTATTTGCACATGGAACTACCTAACATCCAATATAGTCCCACCCAACTCAAACCGGTCTGAAGAAAACAGCGGGGGGGGGAAATGAAGAAATCTTACAACTGAAAAAAACGACATCATTCTGTCTTTTGCAGTCGATAGCAAGATCATCCCAGAAGCTATTAGTAATAGTAACAAGCTATTTATTAAAATAGGGCCTTTAACTATGAAAAAAGAGGTAGGCTAGCAGTAGAAAACTTTTTAGTAAAGTTCTTTTTATATTTCAATAAATGCCATTTAATTACACTTTAATTCAAACCAGATAGGTTACTGAGACTGTGTAGTCTTTTAAATGATAAATTAAAATTAAATTATATTACTAAACATAATTATAATCAAACAATCAGGAACCAGTACACTCTTAGAAAAAAGGGTTTCTCATGGGTTCTTTGGATGGTTAATTGTTCTAGCTTTCTAAAAGAGTTCTACTTAGATTTTTTTCTGAAAGTAAAACCAAGTAGAACTGTTGTAGGGTTCTACATAGAACATTTAGAGGTTTCCCCAGAGTGTTTATGTAAGAGTGTAAAGATCAAACCTACACTGAATATTTGGATTATTTGGAAGTTCAGTACTTACCCATATCAAGGTTTGCGTTGATGGAGTTTTTGAATCCTTAAAAGTAATTTTCCAAATGCTTTTGATTAGTAGTAAAACACTTGGAGCAATGAGAATGCACCCGATGAAAAGGAAGGCGTAGGGTTTGGTTTCTATGGTGGTTGATTTTTGGCTGCAAAGGCTGATCAGTAACAATAGGGATGTCTATAATGTATAGGAAACAGAAATAAGAAATGTATATTTATGTGGTCAAAATACCTTAACAATTATTATTAAATATGCATTCTTGTTTATATTAAGGCTCACTTTGCTGAAGAAGGCTAGCGCAAACACCAAGAGTCCCACAAAAGTACATATGACGATCTGGATGAAGCTCTGCAATTTGCGAGGTTTTTGCTCATCTTCAATAATGGGTGATTCCCGAGCAGCGTCCCAGGCCTGCCTGGCCCTACAACACATCAGAGTTAAAATTTTTGTATTTTAAAATGTTTTTAGAAATAAATAGATACAAAACCACTCTTTAAATATCAATAGAAATAATGATCAAAATGGTAAAAATCAAGAAGGAAATATAAGACCAAACTCTTACTTGCGCTCTTTTTGGCTTTGCTCTTCAAGCATGCTTGTTCAATGTTAAAGTGACCCAGTGGTGCCAGTCAGATATATACAGTAGGCGGACACCTATTAACTTGTTTTCTTCCTGAAACAGTCACTGATTATATTCTTTTGTCAGGTATGAGGAAGGATTCTTCCATGATGTTATCACTTATGAAAATGAATGTGCAAATTGGAACAGCCACACCTAATAATTTGAAACATGTATATAATAAGAAAGCATACAAGTGATGACTAATTTAATTTTGAACAGGTGGTAGTCCTGTGCATTACTCTCTCTGATCTGTTTCAGAGAACCACCTCTGGTGTCAGGTAGAACCCATTCAGGGATTCTAGGAACAGCCATTAGTGGCTCTACCTAGCACCAAAGGATTCTCCAAACCCTAAGCCAAAACAATAGATACATAGCCTAACCAAGCTGCTGGCTAAATGTGTTTGCAGTTTAATCTAATGTTTAGTACTTTTTAGCTTATCTTTAACTTATCTAATCTAATGTTCTTAATATTTGGTAGTACGTGTGATGTTGGGTAAGATTAGTTTGTGGATTTGAGACCGAGTACTGTTGATTATTAGTTTGTCTGGTTTATCATGATGTAACCTACAATAGCTAAGGTTTGCTTTTGCACCAGTGGTGGCTCAGTAGTTACGGTTCAGTGATTAAGGTTCTGGGCTACTGATCAGATGGTTATGAGTTCAAGTCCCAATACTGCCAAGCTGCCACTGTTGAGCCCTTGAGCAAGGCTCTTAACCCTTTCTGCTTCAGGGGCACCGTATCATGGCTGACCCTGTGCTCTGACCCCAACTTCCAAATAACAAGCTGGGAAATGTGAAAAAAAGAATTTCACTGTACTGTCGTTTTTTAGGTGATCTTATGTAAATGATTGAGTCCATTGATAGAATAATAAATAAAACAATAAAGGACATTTTTTAGAAATGCTAAGGGGTTAATTTGCATTAATAAATATTAGTTTTCCTAATCTCATTTTAATATCACAATATTTATATAAATTAATTTAACCTCTTGAAGTCTCAGGACCCGACAGCACATTCCTCACTCTCGTAACTACACTAGTGTTCAAAAGTTTGGAATCACCTGTCATATTTTATGAACAGTCATTATTCTAGTCACTAAACTCTTATACAATGTAGTAATATATCTAAAATAAACCAGACACCAAAATGTATTTTTAGAGGTTTTGTTTGGGATTTAAAGTATTTAAAAAGTGACATGATAAAAGA
>JAOUQW010000031.1:5559168-5572664 GCA_028565825.1 Olivaichthys viedmensis | reverse complement strand
TGTGTGTGTGTCACTCTTATAATGTGACGTCGTCGTGTATTCTCAGAGAAGCTCTGGCCTTTGACTTTCTGCGGACGATGCTTTACAATGATATATACAATTCAATATGGAAATATTTAAAAACACCTATTGAACTTTTACCTGCAAAATGAAAAATGTTAATGTTATGCGTAGTTAATGGAGTTGGAATAAAAGTATAAAAATCAATTTATGTGACATTTATAGTTGGAAAATGTCTAAAATATCTAAATGTTGACAAGTCAAAGCAAAATTGCTATGTGATGCCTGGCCCAAAGATGAATAGCTGAATAATAAGCAGAGAGTTTAAGGGGTTTAAAAAAGTGCATTTAATTAAATATGCAGAAAGACAGACACAGCTGAACTACAGAAATGGGGTTGTTCACGTTTTCTCAGCTGTTCTCTGAGGGGATTAACTGATTAAGTGCTGGCAGAAACACATGCTTTGACCCCAAAATAGTACAAACTATAATAATTGAATTATCATACCATGATCATGAGTCAACATAGTCTACATTATCTTTTATAACATTGGACACTGTCACAGGTTCATTTCATTATCGTGGAAAACGAGATAGGCAGATTGGAAAGGAAAAAAAGCAGTGGAATGGGGGGGGGAGCAGAACGGCCTGTACCTTGGCATCGCCCCAATCAGTTTTCGCCAACAAGCTGATTTAGTGTGACAGACCTTCAAAAGTCCTCTTCTCTAGCAAACCACGACAACTAAATGTACTGGAAAACCAGTCTCTCCTAACAGAGGTTAATCTAACACCGTAAGGACCTTATAGTCAATGGATAAAGCCGAAACCCTTCTAAAAAATAAATCAATGAATTGAAGAGAAAGAAACTCATCTCTTCCAGCAAAAGAGCTTCATGTCAGCTGACATTTAATACACCATACTATTAATAGCGCTAGTGGTGTTTTGATTTAGCCGCTGATGAAATGATTCCTGAGGAGGTCATAATTCCAATAAACCATGAGATCATTCAAAGGCTGAAAAACAAACGTTTCAGGAAGAAATGTAACCTGAGCACTTGCTTTCTGCTTCATTGCTCTGAACCCTTCTTTCACTCACACTGCCTCTCAAGTTTGCAGAACAACTTTAATCTAAACATAAAACTGTCTAATCAAACTCGCCGCCCCGCAAATCCTGTGTCTAATTCCTTCTCCACTCAGTCGGATATTAATAGTTTAATTAACATAGAGAGAGTGTGCTAAAGGGAGGAACAATGAGAGATGCGAGCAGGAGTCAGGGCGCTCCTGTGATCGTCCACTGATCCCTTAATCCTGCACGTTCCGGTCGCTCTGTCTGTACTTTTGCTCCAGTGCCAGCAAATGTCACACGGCCTTCTCTTACACTCTCATTGTCTCTCTCAGACACACACATACACATCCTATCCTGAATGTTCCATGACACACCCACAACACTGTTGTGCTATGATCAATTGATTCTGTTTACTTTGATCAACAAACTATTCTGCATTTTATGTTATTGTGAGTGCTGCGCAGAGTTTGACCTGCATGTTCACCCACTATCCCAGTAAGCACAAAGCTGTTTAAAAGACGTCAAAAGGCATTTTTGCTAACATTAATGGGACGTCTAGATTTCAACCAGAGTAAAAGCTTTTAACGTCTTTTTAAAGGGGTAGAAAAGACCAAAGAACATATAGGAGTCATTCTACAATTAGTAGTACATTTGACATCAACCTAAAGGTACAAAAATTAAAAAGTGTTTTTATGATGGATCAATTAGTTTTCTAACTACTATATTTCTTGACTATAATATACTCACTAATGGCCAAGCTTAAGCTATGATTTTTAAAATATATTTTAAAGAAAAGAACCTTCTGACAGATTAGTTCGTCAACTATGTTACGGACAAAATGTATGCAATTTCAGACTCTGATGAAGTGCTTCATTTCAAGTAAGACATACCTTTAAAATATTATTGAGTCTATTTATTATAATTTTGTAATAGTTTTTTTAATACCAGGTAAAAAATATTGTTGTTTTTTTTGTAGTAAAAATGGTCTATTTATTGTAATTTTGTAATAGTTTTTTTAATACCAGGTAAAAAATATTGAGTTTTTTTGTAGTAAAAATGGCTGCGTGGTTCAAAATGATCCTTAAGCAAAGGATTATGCTTTATCATAAATCTGTATTAATGTATACATTTTATTTTAAGATACGTTATACAACACTCCTACTTAGTATGATGTAGAATATACCTTTAGCATACCTGAAGAAGCATTCATATCAGTTAAAAAGTACAAAAAACAAGTGTAACATAGTTGACATGAGTAACATAGTTAACCGGACAGATTATTAGCAATCTGAATGCTGTTTATTTTAGAACATTTCAAACAGGGAATGTTGAAAAAGAAATTCTAAAATAATTTAAAGTGATTAACACCACTGTGAACCCAGAAAAATCATTGTAATGCAAAAAAACAGCAATAAACAATTAATCTAAATCCACTTTAAATTTCCCTGAAAGAACAATAACTATTACTGTGGTAAAACATGGTTATTCTTCAAACATAGTAGTTTGAAGATTATTAAGGCTTTCTTGAACTTAAGTCATATAAAAACTTACAAAGGCTAAAGTTGGCATTTGTACCTTTTTTATGACTTAATTAGTGTAAAATGGAATGAACTCTAATTACATCGCCCTTCTTCATTCGCATTTGTACTAATTTCTTATGAGATCAGGTTGTTTTCATTTAACACCCTCTCAGTACTTTTATTAAAAAAAAAACTCAACAGTTTGAGCCAATCATGATCCATGATCCATTATTAGAGGATGACGTGGTACCCTGGAAACTCTACAGAACTTGTGTGCTAATCTAGCTAACTAGCTACAGTAACTTAGCCAATGCTTGTGATAAATTAGATTTGGGTTGTTATGGTATATTTTGACAGGTTTGTCTATAATTAACTAAATCACCGAGAATATCACGATGCAAATCGAGATTCTGATACTGGAATCCCACTTGTGTCTGCCTGGGACAAATATGAGCCAGTTTACTAGCAGTTAAACATCTACAAATGTCCAGTAGCAGTAACTTCTGATGTGTCAACAATGGTTTTAAATGACCCTTTCAGAGGTACTTTAATGAAAATAAGCATTTATTAGTCCTGATCCTGAGGTAATTCTGCGCTCCACATTTTAGTGTTTCCCCTGCTCTAACACACCTGAGTCTCAGCTTATAAACAAGTCCCTATTGAGGTTAAAGTGGGGGGGGGGGGTTTGGAGCAGGAGAACTGCTCAAAAGTGCAGCAGAGTAGAGATACAGTAGTAGGATTAGGAAGCCCTAATGTAAATGATACATGATCTCAGAGCAGTCTATAATAGAGTGCAAAAGTTTTTATCCCCCCTGGTTTCAGGGTGAAAAAAGGAAAATGTAATTGTTACAACTGAGAGGATGTAAAAGCTGCTCAGAGGATTCGCAAAGAGGTTGGAGGCAGTTATAAAGGAAAAGGCTGGGCATACAAGTTATTAAATAATATTTCTAATCACATTCAGAAAGGAGGATGCAAACTTTTTTCTTAAGATATTGTTTAGATCAATATCTTAAGAAACATCTGTGAAATCTTACACACTAAATGCCTTGTTGGTATAAATTAAGCTTCTTTGTCTTTTTCATTTAGTTCTAAAGGGTATGCAAACTTTTGTACCTAAATTAAAGCTTTTGATTCCGTATTAAACACAATAAGGTGGCTGTGTGTGTGTGTGTGTGTGTGCCTATCTCTGTGCTTGAGCGTGCACATGTGTGTCCTCATGCACCCAGAAGAGCTTTTACATAACCAGCATAACAGACATATTGGTTATTCCCTGACAACAACAACAACACACACACACACACACACACACACACAGTGAGGAATGTGCTTCCACACTCTTGAAGTCGGGTTCAGTTATTCACACTGTTAGGGGTGAGCAGCGGACACATTAAGACTGTAAGCATGCTATTTTATAACTAACAGTAGTAATGTTTTGCTTGTCAAAAACAAACCAATATATAATATTTAATATAGTGGAAAAGCATCATAGATATAATTTCATATCAGGTAATTACTTTCCATCATAGCCATGTAGGAATCATACACTACCAAATGTGTTGGCAGCAGAAAGAACCTATACTGTACATGAAGGTCTATGCATATAAAACATTGAAAGTTCTTACCATAAATCACGGCACAACTTGAAATGTAATACATGGTTTTTTATTTCTGTTTATTCTCTAAATGCATTTGACTAAATGCAAAGACATTGGTTGTATAAAATCACTCTTTTGATTGACGAAATACTACATATGTGAAACTGAAGCTGAGAAAGAAGTAAGTCGGAGATTCAATACGTACTTATGTCATTTCTATATAAAGTGTTTGGGGACTTGTTTGAAACAAGTGGCGATACACGTGTACTTATTTTAAACCACAAGCTTGTGTGTGTGTGTGTGTGTGTGTGTGTGTGTCGTGGAGACATTTGGCTTTTATTTAAAAAACTTAAAGTGCCAAAAGATTTCCTTTTGGTTACTGAGGTTGAGGTTAGGGTTTGAGAGAGGAGTAGCATAGCATTAATTAGCTACAGTAATCGTTAGGTCAATGGAAGGTCCTCAGAAGGATCGTAAGACAAACATGCTCTTTTGTTAACATACTCTGTTATCCAACACAAGCCATTACACACACACACACACACACACACACACACACTCTTGTCTGTCTTGTGGTTGTGATTAAAGATAAGTAAGCACACATGCATCACCCACTTGTGGAAAACAAGCACCCAAACACTTGCACTTCACCAAACAGGCACCAAACTTAACATGTGACTGAAATTGTCAAACTGCCTAATAACTGTAGTCGATCAGCCAAGACATGTTTGATGTCTGAAGTTTGCTTCTTTAGTTTTGCACTGGAGCTATAAGGCTAATAGAGCTAACAAGTAAGGGAAGCTTATAGCCTCCAATTTAACATTGTGCAAACTGCATGTCTAAAGCGTCACACACTCAAATATACTTGCTTATGGTTTCTGACACTGTATGACACAGTGAAGATGGACAAAAGTACACTGCACGGCTACAAACAGTAGTTGCAGCCATCTTGAAGCTGGACTCACTTTCTTTCTCGGCAAATAGTTTGGTATCACTCCCGCAGGCATCACACTCAAGTAGGAGATGTGACTTTCAGATTTCTAAAGTTTAAATTGTACGTTAGAAGTGATTCACATAATAATACAATTCCAATTTGATTTGCATACTTCATTTGCACTAAGGGTTGTTTCAGATATCCCTTATGTTTCAGATATTCCCCTCAGGGGCAGTGGTGGCTCAGTGGTTAGGGCACTGCGCTACTATTCAGAAGGTCATGGGTTCAAGCCTCAGCTCTGCCAAGCTGCCACTTTTGGGCCCTTAATCCTCACTGCTCCAGGGGTGCTGTATCATGGCTGACCCTGCACTCTGATATTTCAGCAGCATTATCATTCAAAGCATAGCTAAGCAGAACACACACCTTTAAACCTCACTCACACCCCAAACAAAATCTCCTCCTGTCCTATCACATACAGATTTAAAACACAGAAACAGGTTGGTAATTATAAACTCTGACACATCCTCACATGGCCACACTTACACTGACCTCTGCTGTTCAGATGATGGAATTTTCCTTTTAACTTTTAGTGTCACACACACTCTTAACAATCAAATAAGCAACAACATTACTAACATTACTCAGTCATTACACCTTATCTGCCAATCAAAAATAACCCATAAACTGCCTGTACATAAAGTGTGCTGATTCAGATCTTGTATTTAAGAAAAGATTGTAGTCACATCCACATGTTTAATGCTAGAACAGAACAAAATATAACTAGGAAACTTTAGTAGGAACAAAAACTGTTACAACAGCAGCACAATATTGTCGGACATGATGTAAACGGGATGCTGTTGATTTATCTGTTCTGTGAAGCACGTGTGTGTGTGTGTGTGTGTGTGTGCGTGTGTGTGTGTGTGTTTTAGCTATTTGTGTTATAAGTGTGTTATATGGAACGATTACATAAATACAAAAAGACACATCTCGTCTTTGATATATATATATATATATATCAAATCAATAGGTATATATTTTAAATCATGTTGCATTCCTTTTTTCATCAGTATATATATATATATACATACTGATGAAAAAAGGAATGCAACATGATTCCTTTTTTCATCAGTATATATATATATATATACATACTGATGAAAAAAGGAATGCAACATGATTTAAAATATATACCTATTGATTGTGTACTTTTACAGAAATTTGTCAGTTTGTTTTAAGTTCTATAACCAGCAGTACAGCTCGTGGAGTGAGGAAGTGCAATTAATAATGTTCACAGTTGGCAGTGTTTCCCTGTTGTTGTTATTGTACTATTTTGTTTTGCTATTAGAGTTTTACCTTCTATGTTATTTTTGCTATGAAAGTTGAAATTTCTGTCCATTTCAGTGTTTTGATATTTATAATACATTTATATATATCTTATATCAGATACGATACCAGTCAAAAGTTTGTATACACCTGATTAAATGTATGTTTTTTTACATGATCCTAAAGACAGTATGAATTTATTTTCAAAAGAACAAATTTCAATTATTAATTCCATGATAAAAATGTAATGATAAAGGAGAAATTACTTTACATAGATCATTTCAGTATATTATTTAAGTCTCCACTTCAAGATTTGATTGCTGCATTCCAGAAAAAGAAGCATGCTGGATATAAATGTTTATATTTCCATCAGTCTTGATGCTATAAAACTTAAATAAACATACTGGAGTCATCATTCTGGACACATCATGTTTTACAGCTTTCTACAAATGATTTGAAACCTAAAGTGCATAAACACTAGAATCATATTACAATCCTTTTATAGATGCATCTGAATCAAAATGGAGTTTATATCACTGAAAATATTGATTCCAAACTTTTGAGCAGCGACCCCAAACTTTTGAACGCTAGTGTACATACCGTTCCCATTAGTTTCACTGTAGTTACTGAATAATTCATTCTTACATACATAATTCATTCAGATAAACAACTGAATAATAAGCCAGGAATTTAAGGGGTTAACCCAACAAGTCAATACATTTATGATGAATGTGTTGTAATGGTAAAGGTCATTTTAATTTTAATTTTTTTTATTGCTGATATTCTATTATGTAAATTCAAGAAAAACCTTCTACTTTAAGTTATTATTGTTGGGCTATTATTATAGTTATTTTAAAGTGGTCTAATATTTTTTAAATGTATCAATAGTATTGCATAAGACTTGCAGGTCTCACCTTGCTTTATGATAACTTCTGTTCAACCTTACATTTCAAATACAACAACTCATACCACTGCTTTGCTGGCAGTTTTCAAGAGTTGGGTTCAATTAAAAATATCGACAGTGCCTGTATATTTATATTTACATCACCTTGTATTGACTTACAATTAAAACTGGACCTTTTTAATTTGGCAAACATTGGCTTTTGCACCAGTGGTGGCTCAGTAGTTAAGGTTCAGTGATTAAGGTTCTTTCTTAGATCTGTGGTGAACATGTGTGAGAGTACGTTACGTAAGTAGGCTGGTTCTAAGATATTTTGCAGAGAGTAATAATTCATTAGAGTAATTCATTAACAGTGATTAACATTGAAGCAATCATTTTTATACCGTCCAATGCTGCAAACAAAAGTTCATCTGAGTGCGTGCCTCTAACCCTCAGGAACTTTACATGTTTAAATTCGACATTACCTGACAAGCAACAGCTCAGTCAAGTTCCTGGGGAAAAAGGTGGAGCCATAATTCTGTCTTTCTTCCTCTAATTACACACCATGCTTCTGATTTGTCAGGAGACACTTCTTTATTTTACAGTAAACGTCTGTTTCTTTTAATATATGGTATGGACTAAAGCAAGTGTTTCATATATTGGTGTGCATATGCAAGCTGATTAAGCAGATCCTCTAATTATTTGCCCAACAATAAACTACAAGATAATTATATAAGACTAAGATGTGAATCATTCTTCTGAAGCTTCTCTAATTGTTTACAAGGCACTTATTTATTTCACTGTAAACATTACAGTCAGTTTCTTTCAACATATGAAGTAGACTATCTTTTTGGATAATATTCTAAAGCAAATGTGTGAAATTAATTTGAATAAGTCCTAGAAGTTGTTGCCCTCCAGATTTGATACACTCACTTGGTAATACAGTTTATATTCATACAAAATAATCCCACAGGTGGCTTCTTGTAAACCTTTCTTTTGAGTCATTAATTCTATGGCAACATGTGTAAAAATGTTCCAATGAAGTGAAGACGGGGCGGGTGGATAGATCATTCAGTACCAGAGAAATTCTCCAGCAGGTTTATGGAAACAGCAGAAACCTGTCGGTGCAGGTACGGAGCATGAAAAAGAAGCTATGCATCACTAAAGAGGGGTGGCAGTTTGTTCCCCTGCACAAAAGCAAAGCGTAAGCACGAGGTAAGCCATTTCCTTGTACCGATCCTTGAATTATTCATTTGCATTATCAATTCAAATAGACATAATTGTCAAAAAAAAAGTAAACGGAAGTGATTGTATGTTAATGATCGCAGTTTTGCACATGCGTGTCTTATCAGTATGATCAAATTACAACACCATAACTGTCGTGAACACACTCGGTGTAAATATTCTTAGAATTCTTGTGTATTTTCTAAAACTAGATAAACGCAAAGACTTGGGGGGGAAAAAAGCATATGCACTGCTCTCCTATCAAAGTACAGTGGATAAAGAAGGAGAGAACAATTGCAGTAGTAACTCGTGAATACCTGAGAGGGACCAAAACTCAAAGATGCACCAGGGTCGCCTGCGTTTACGGCCATGGCTGGAGGAACAGATCAAGTCGGGGAGATATCCTGGAGTTGTGTGGCTGGATGAAGTAAGTCTTAATTTCATGTTGTTGTTTTTTTTAACTAAAAAGTCCTGCTTTTAAACAACACAGATATGCCATGTCTAGTACAAGAAAGTCAAGGTGCCAGGATATAATCCCAGGGGATCACACACTTACAGTATATGCCATGTTTAACTGTGAACTGCATAATTTACTGCTCATACAATCTTCTTCTACTTTAAGTTATATATGTGTTTGCATAGTGCCCTTTTAAACCTGAGAAATGCATGTTATTTTTTACAAGATACATATCGCTATTCTAATCCCTAACCCACGATAGCATGAAATAGTCATCATAGGTATTTTACAGTACTGTATATCACCCCATCTTTAAATCATAAAACAAGACTTCAGCAAAGGCTTTCAGATTTTGTAGTTTGCAAAAACAATGTAGGCCTACAAATATCACTTTTTTTGCCGCAGTTTTCTCTGGGGGTTATCATATGGCGTAACAGTAATAGTATATATAGTATACTGGTATTAGGATAGTTTTATTGAAATAAGCGACGTCTAAGAAAACATTTTCCTTTCTCTAAACTCCATACATATGCTATGTCTATGAACTACATATTTTCCTACTAGCCATATAATATATCAAAAACTTGCTACTGAAAGATCATTTTTTAACCTGATGCCATTTATAAATTTAACAAAGAGCTTTTTTTTTTTCTTTTTTTTTTTTGCACCTCTATAAACTTTAGGCTGGCCAGGTCTTCCAGATTCCTTGGAAGCACGCCGCTCGACATGGTTGGAATATAGACAAGGACGCCACTCTGTTCCGAAACTGGGCCATCCATACAGGTGAGAGACAAGTCCAGGCACCAGTGGACAAGGTCTCTGATTACGCCTCGGCATGGTTGCCCCCAACACACGCAGATACTGTTGCAAACTTTCAGCCCATATGATTGAGCTACAGTGCATCTGTCACTTCGGCTTGCTGGAAACTAAACGATATTTGATACGTCAATGAGCTTGATGTCCAGTCATATTTCAAGTCTGTCTGAAACCTTATAATAAGAAGTGAAATAGTCCAACAGTACAATATAAAGTAGAAGTGCACATTAAACTATCTACTCTATACAAGTCGTTTTTTCTTAGAACAGTTATTAAAGACACTGCGATATACTGAAAACTGTGATATTGGGTTCTACAGTAATCATACAGTGAAGTTTTCATACTTTTTCACCCACATTAGATAAAAAATGTCTATTATTAGTATAATATAGTTTACAGGTCTGGGAAAACGTGCTCCAAAATGTTGCATTTTTATAATTTGGGCCATTATCCAGGCAAGGCAGTATTTGGAATAGATAAGAAACTTTTTCGTTTTTGTTCAGTTTAAAACTGGTATTGCAAGAACACTACATTTAGTGACTCATTCTGCTAATAACAAAATACAGTAACATCAGAAGATTTCTCAATGTGTCCATGTGCCATATGCGTGTGCTACTTAAAGGTAACATTAATGTGTTTTGATATGTTTTTCCCAATTGTGGTTTCAAGGGCGATACAAACCTGGCATCGACAAACCGGATCCCAAGACGTGGAAAGCCAACTTCCGCTGTGCTCTCAATTCCTTGCCAGATGTCCAAGAACTTCGAGACAAAAGCATCAAGAAAGGCCACAATGCTTTCAGGGTCTATATTCTCCTACCCACCAGCAAAATGCCAAAGAAGAGAAAAGGCAAGTAATTACCTCCTTTTAGAGGACTGAAATGCTAATACTTTACTTTTACATGTTATTTACATTTGCTTTTACTCATTTGACACTTTTATTCAAAGTAATTAACAAGTAAAACAGAATAAAACCCAAGCACAGGGCTGTTAAAGAAGCCGATAGTAATAAAACTGTTGAAAGATTAGTTTCTCTTAAGGTTGGTGTAAGAGCGCACCAAGTGGAAGGTTCCACACCAAGTCCTCAGTTCAGTGTGATTATCATGTTATATATAATTTTTATGTAATACTTAATTAATTATGAAGACAGATTTGATTAAAATAATCAGAATTACCCCAACAGTGGGAAAATCACTTGTTCCCCAAGCTTCTGAATTAGAGTTGGTAAGTGGGAGGACGATTAGTGAAAAACAGGGCTTTGAAATCCGATAGTTGCAACTAAAACGTTGTAAATCCCAGTAAACAGACAATTGCATTTGCATTCTGGTCATTGGTCACTGCAAGCTTGCTTTATTCATCTAATGTTTGGGGAATACTAATGCTTCTAAAATGTCATTAAAATTAAAGAATCACATAGCTAATTTTACATTTTGAACAAAATGCCCTTTAAACCCATGTAACAGCGTCCATTGTACAAATTCTATTGACCAGACATAAAAAGTTTGAACAGTCCAACTTATTGCTGGTGCATGTAAAAGAAAGTATAATAATGAATCAACAAACATGCATTTGAGACTTAGCCTTTAGTCCTCTTTCTCCAGTGTCCAGCTTAGACATGGAGGATGCCAGAGTTTGTTTGCCTGCATTACTGCCACACACCAGTGTACCTCTGGAGAGGTTTACAGGTAAGCAAAGTGCCATTAGATATAAACACCACCGCCAGCAAACGTTGGTTGAAACCAAGGACTGTTCAAACTTTTTTTTTAAATCGGTGCTGTTTAATGAGAGTGAAAATTTTAATCAAAGAATCTGTGCGAGTTTTGTCCAAGAGTTTCCATAAAACAGTCCCAGATAAGAAATCATCTATTCTATTCTTCTTTAGAGGCTTTTTGGAAGTATAAGGAAGACATCAGAGGTGTTGCTCCTGATGTGCTTGGCAAAAATGGGTACTCCATAATACCATCAGTGAAAGAAGAACTCTCAGCGACCTACTGCTGTTCCCCAGCCAATATCAGCACGGCAGCACATGGTGAGAGAACATATAGACGGATTTATGGTGGAAATTTATCTGTATGGTACTTATGACTGTTAATTCTTCCACAGAAGCCCAACCAAATGCACTGGAAGACCATGAGCAGACAGAAGCAGTGTTACAGGCAAGTTTGACCAAAAAATTTGACCAAGATTTCAATATTGTTCAACATTTTTCTCATATTTAGGAGTAGTAGTAAAGCAAGGTGACTGGACCGGAGTTTAGACGTTTTGGCTCTCCTCCAAGGAGCTTCATCATCGGATTAATGGTGAAACATCCTTCAGATTATAGTACATATCCAGACTTGTTAGAGGGAACATGGCAGCATTAGATGGAACTTGCTAGTGTTAAAGGGACAATGTTAGCAATATAAATAGAATGCTAGTTTTAGAGAAAGCGTACCAGCAGCAGAGAGAACGTGACTTACTACTACTAGGACATAACTAGAAAGTCTCGAGTCAGGGATCCTACCTTTGTTTTGGAAGTCACATGATAAAGCGTTTTGCTGCCGATTCAACTCATAAGCTTGATGTTAACTACATTTGACTTCTGACATTGATAACTTTCCTCTTCCTACTATTATTCTAGAACTAATTGAATCAGATGTTAACATGTCAGAACAGTTTCTGTAGCTTCACAGTTCCAGGTGTGACCGCGAAAGTGATGCTGTCATTTTGCTCAGCAGATAGTAGACCACCTACAGAACATGGATCACTGGAGCCCCTCGCATGAGCATGAAAGAGGCTGGAGACCAGCAAATTCCTGTACAGAAGGACTTTGTAAGTTAACACAATACTTTTGACTTGCTTTTGACATTGCACAGACCTAGAAGAATTTCAGGCTTCTAGGTCATTTTAAATGTCTGGTAGTATTCAAGTCAAATGGACTTGTTATATAGTCTCAGATATTTTTTAACTCGTCAGTTCTCATTTCAGATGAAACACTGGACTGTTCTAGCTACCCCTACCATACAGACTGGCACCATCATAGCATGACAAGTCAATTTGTCTGAGACTACCAGCAAGACAGCTAGAAATGCCATAACACTTACAGTGTATTGCAAGCATGGCAAATGCGCAGTCAGATAAGTAAATGGACTTTTCCTGATTGTGACAAACTATAAGCATTACTGCCTGTATATGAATATTATAAGCACTGAAAATATTGGCGAATGCCATGAATCTGTAACTATGTTTTGAGTAAATTGTAGAAGCTGGGCTGTATCCATCAAACTATTTGGGCCAAGTTTAGGTCTGTGACTAAAATGCAGGAGATTAATTCTTCTTTTTTTTTTTTTTTGCTGTAATGACAAGTCCACATCCTAAAATGACTAAGCTGGTATACGCTTTGGTTAAATTTGATTCCTGCTCAGACTTTTTTAGAAAACATAGTCTATATTGGACATGTGGGGTAATCGGTTGCGACTTCCAATCGAAATGAAGACGATGAGTACTGCTTTTTGTTCAAACTAATCTAAGCACATAGTTCTCTCCAAGAACAGCACTCTTGATTGAAGAAGTTTGATTTTACATATGGTTCCACAACATTGTCAGACCTATATTGGTTTTATAATAAACTTTTTTTGTACTTTAAAATTTTACATTTCATCATCTCAAACCATGTGTGTAACAAGTGACATTACAAGCAAGAACCAG
>JAOUQW010000031.1:5518621-5540218 GCA_028565825.1 Olivaichthys viedmensis | reverse complement strand
GTACGTATATATGTATATGTGTGTGTAGGTATATATATAGCAAGTGTGTGAGAGAGACAGAAGGAGAGTGTGTGTGCGTGTGTGTGTTTCACCCAACTTGGCTGCTATTATTAGCGGTCTGGTTTGCCCGATGCTTTTAAACTCTCATTTCTTTAATTAATTTAAGCCACCAGAAGGCTGTAGAACAAAGCACAGCAGGGAAAATGTTTAAATGGGAGCAGGTTTTGCATGGGGGGAACTAAAGTTTAAATTCACCCAGGCAGCAGAGATCATGAGGCTGCGCTGAGGAACAGTCATCCAAGAGACGGTAAAGTTTGCATATCTGTTGCAACTTCTAACTAATTCAATTAACAACATAACCGTTCACTATTATCCCTGTCACCTGAGGGTTTATCAGCTCAGCTTGTAAAACAGAGAGAGCGTTGGCTGATAATTTGTCGAAGGGGTTGATTAGATAAAGAATTCAGGTGGTTTGTTCCACAGTTAATATTTGCATGGGCAGCCAAAACCGTAACAGTCTACTAGATAGATAACAAAAGTGTCACAATTAAGCTATTAATCATTCAGTATTTATGCATTGATGAAATCTGCCGGCTGGGCTGCGACACATGACAAGTGTTCAGAAATGGACGCAGTCAGAAACAGAAAACCTTTCATGATCTCTCTTTCTCCAAGCAGGTCTGATGATCCCCGTGTTCTGCGTGGTGGAGCAGGTGGATGGAGGGGTGGTGGTGGTGGAGGGTGAGAGCCGAGAGGAGCACGCAGAGTTTGTGCTAGTCAGGAAGGACATCCTCTTCACCCAGCTGGTAGAGACGGCGCTGCTTGCTCTCGGCTACTCCCACAGCTCGGCAGCCCAGGCACATGGTGAGTCCACCAAGGCACACTTATACATATTGATCTCAGCTCAGTTTACACATTCTCTTAGAATAGTTATGGTTAATTCTGGTTAAGTGGAGCTGACCATATGTGTGTGATAAAGGGCAACTTTTGCAAAGATCTATAGTAAGTCCACCTGAATAGTTCATTTGACATTGAAGCAGAAGTTTAACTGACCCACAACTAATTGATTGAATCTTATTACAGACAGGAATGAGGCTTATCCGAGGTTATCCAATCAGATTTGATGAATATCAACCTTTCCCGCTGAAAGGGAGAGACGTAGTTATCAGGATGATGAGGCCATTCAGAGTTCTCACAACTAGAGTCTGAATCACACAGTATAATCCTGCCCTAGTCAGTGTGCAAAGCCATGTAACAGCGTAACATAGGACCGTGAGGTGGTAAGAGTTTGATAAAGTCTGTGGGAGAAGTAAAGAGGAAGGAGATTGATTCAACACAATTGAATCACATACAGTCTGAAAATCTCAGTAAAAAAGAAAACAAAGGAGATGAAGATTGAACAAATATGGTGTGTGTGTGTGTGTGTGTGTGTAGATTGGTGTATGTAGGTGTGTAATAATTGGTGTGTTTGAACGGCATATGTATTGGAATACATGCTTGTGTGTGCATAATGCCTCTGTAGTCGCACATTTTAATGATTGTGTGTGTGTGTGTGTGTGTGTGTGTGTGTGGAATACTATATGTGTATGCGAGCCAAAGAAGGATCATCATAACATTTTAATTTATTGTTGCGCACATGGTTGGAATCTCCTGGAAGACTGAAAGGTTTATATGTGTTCTGTAAAGTATGCAGAGAATTTAAAACATCAATTTATCCACAGTAACAAAGACATCATTCTCAAGAATGGGACTAAACTAAAACATTGCTAAACACATTTTGATCTCATTCTTTTCTAAAAGGTATAGCATCAAGGTAATTAGATAATTTTGTTTAACAGAAAGAACAGACTGCTCAAACTAAAAACACATGTTTGCCTTTACATTTCGAGTTGTATTTCAGCAAAAACTACAGTACACCCAAAATCCAATTATGCCACCAAACTATTAAATATATATGTTATCTTTATATATTTCTCATCCTTATGTATACAGTACGTGTTTATGTATATATGTATGTATCTTTATGTATATACAGTACCGTGCAAAAGTCTTAGGCTCCAAGAAAAAATGTTTGAAGCAGTTTATCTGGGCAGTAAGTATATATTTTATTTGGAAGACACCATATAACATTAGAATATATATATATATTATATTTTATTTAAACTATTTAAAAAATAGTTTTGTTTTTTTAAATTATTTTTATTTTGTGAGATTGTAGCAGAACACAGGTTTGTTTCCCAGCATGTGGCAGAGTAATCAGGCTCCAAGGTCAGTGAGACGAAATCTTATAAAAACGGACTTGCAGAGCCCTTCTTATAGTGTTGCAACAAAAAACTAAAAAATTTTGTTGAAAAGCAAAGCATAAGAAATTGTAGTATGCTGAAGACCACTGAGCATGGTGCAACAGTCAATAAGTAGCAGAAAGTCTTATGAAACAACGAGTCCAACAATGAGCAGAAGAGATGGTGAAAAACACACTAATGCTTGTCTGTTTCTGTGAAACGCGGAGGTGGCTCTGTCATGGTCTGGGGGTACAAATTTCGACCAATGATGTAACAGATCTGGTCAAAAACAATGGAATACTGAATGCCAACAATTTTAAATAGATTTTGATTCATCACAGTGAATCTTTGGGAAAACAACTGAGCGGTAAAACTTTGCTTTCAACCCAATAACAACCACCCAAACACACTGCAAACACAATTAAGACCTAAGTGGAGAGGACGTTTGATAGGATGCATACAGTATTAAATCGTAAGGCACCTCAGACTCACAACCTCAACATAACTCAAGCTGTGTGGAATCCATTGGAGAGGGAAAATAAGCCAAGTCACTCATGAAGCTTGGAATAATTTACCATAGCACTAATTCAGTTCACATAAATACATAAAAAAGACATACTTGTAATTTTTATTGTATTCATGTTTATTTCTGTCTATTACAATAATATATACTGTAGTGTTATTTCAAGCAAATAAACAGTTCAAGATAAATTGCTTGAAATATAGATTTCATTTTCATTTTCTTAAGTTGCCTTGGTCTATTGCACAGTATTGTATATATTTAAATGTATATGTAAAATGACTATCACCTTGTAGAAGTATCAATGGATCATTCGTAAGCACGCAAGATCTAACGAGGTATGACTGGGTCATTCATGTCTGATCCAGAGTCTTCCCATAATGCATTACTGATGTCCTACGCTTGTGTTGCACTATTTTACTTCTAATGAAAATGTGGAACATGTCAAAATGATTGTAGAATTATTGTATTTTTAGAAGTACGATAACTAGTGAATGTCTGGCAACAGTAAAATAAGTGGCCAAGAGGTCATCTCTGCACATTGGTACTGCCTTTTCCAAAATAACATAAAAACAGGAGGAGGGAAAGACTAAATGAAACAGCGCACCACGAGAAAACAAACATTGTGGAGACAGCCCAATTTACTCCACACCCTTGAGTCAACAGGCCAAGCTAAATAAAAGGAGAGTGGTCAATTACCGCTATCTATCTATCTATCTATCTATCTATCTATATATCTATCTATCTATCTATCTCTCATGCTCTCACAGACACAGTCTTTGCTAAGGAAGGAATAACCCTCTCTTACCTTCCCGAATACAGCGTATACAGAGAGAGAGAGAGAGAGAGAGAGAGAGAGAGAGAGAAGGGGAGAAAGAGAGAGAACTCATCTTAAATGAATACTTTTTGTTTTTTAAAATAAGCATTTATGTTAAATGAATAATTTCTGGCTTAAATTATACATTTTTTCCCCTGTGGTTCACGACCAAAATTACACAGAGTCCCGTCTATTTTCTCCCTGTTTGAATTGTGTCCTGCATAGCTCTCTTCCAGCGGTGTATTTAAGCTCCTCTCCCAGCACCACGGCCTTTCTTTAATTAGCCTGGCCAGTAATTAACTGGGAGATATTGTTTATTTCAATTATAAGGGTCGGAGTATTTTTATAGAAGCATATAGACAGACCTGTAGTTTAAGGCTTCAGACAATTAACAGTGGTGACGGCTTACAGAAGTGTATTGTTGCCTTGCCACGTTTGACATGCGGCTACTGAGGGTCAAACTGCCATCTGGGTCAGTTTGATGGAAAATATGTTCTATTGCTTGATATGGTATATGCAGGAATTTTGAATGCTTTGAACTGTAGTGTCTTTTTTGTGTCTTTTCCATGTTTGTTTGTATGTGTGTGTGTGAGAGTGTGTGTGTGTGTGTGTGAGAGAGTGTGAGTGTGTGTGTGTGTGTGTGTGTGTGAGAGAGTGTGTGTGTGTGTGTGTGTGTGTGTGTGTGAGAGAGTGTGTGTGTGTGTGTGCGTGTGTGTGTGTGTGGGGCCATGGACGCCACAGATATTATAGCTCTTACACACTTCCTTCTGAATTTCAAAGAAAACGGGCATCTTCTTATTAGCTGAGTATGTTGTTGTTATTAAGCCACGCACATGAGAAATGATGGGACTCAGCGATGAGCACAGCGCACACATAAGAAACCGCGGCACGGTGAGCACGGTGAGTAGGATCGAAACTTCACGAGCAGTCGGCGCTGCCGTAACAGCACTAGCGCTTCCTGTGAAACGTGTTTCTCAGAACTGACCGGGGATTTTTCAAGAACTGCGTCTGAGCTGAGCCAAAGCTCTGCTCCCTTCTCTAGACTTACCACTAAGCTCACATTAACCTAAAGATGGCATTAGGGCACGAGTAGTCGACTGCCCGCGGTTTCCTTCATGATGCACAGCTTTTATGATCGACGTCAACAAACAAACAACGTGCTATCAGTCCCATCAACTTGTAAACATCTTGCTTTACCCGCCTATTTCAGTTGAGTGCATGAACACAATGCACACAACCATCAACATTCTTTTTCTTTTCTTTTCTTTTTAAAGATTGCAGATTATATCGCAGAGTAAGTTGAGGAGGTGTTGTATTCTTCTTCCAGGAAATCCGTAACCAGTCTCAAGAATGTTCCTACAAAGTGGCAAAATTCCCAGAAAATCGGAACAGGAACAGATACCGAGACGTCAGTCCATGTAAATGACTTCAAATCTTCACAATGCATATGGAATGGTTGCATACTTATTCTTTCTTGAATGTGGCAGATGTGGAGTGTGTATGCTTTCCTGCTTGTTCTCCAGTTAAGTCAACTATTCACTTTCTCGAAATAACCTTGAGACAAGTATGGACCGATCACACTACGTGTGTCAGATTTTAGTTTGCTGTTTTACATTCTCTTGAGCAACATCCGTTCTCATGTCTTTTAGATGATCACTGTCGGGTGAGATTAGAAAATTTAGAAAATGACTACATAAATGCAAGCTTGATAACCATGGAGGAAGCCCAGAGAAACTACATACTGACACAGGTATGCGAACACTTCAAGTGTGCTGTAGATTTGCACTAATGTCCTCTATTTCCATGGAAAAATGTTCTCTGCAGAAGCTTAAGATTATTAAGACCTGTCCCATGGTGTGGGTGGGTGTCTAAAGTACTAATCAGCTGCCAAGATCCATGTAATGTTAACTAATATGGCAAAGACTAAAACTGGTCCTAGTTTAGAACTCCAGTAGATTAAAACAGAGGTGGCAGTACCATGCTGCTAACTAATGTGTACTTTTTCCCAGTAACAAGTATTTTATGTATTCATGTATTTCATGTAAATGTATTTCAGTTAGTCTAGCTTTAAATATATATTTATTTTTGAAGACGAAGGGAAAAAATCAAAATATTTAAAATGATCTACTAAAATTAAAGTGTGGCGCCATATAATATCAATATATACAATATAGGCGTGATTTTTTAAAAATGAAAAATGGAAAGGCGAACTGAAGCACAGCGACCTGACCATGACTGTTTTGACATTTCAATGTGGCAATGTTTTTTAAATATATATTTTTATATTTCAAGATGGAGTCATGGCTTGTCACGATATCTAAATTAATAGTAACTCTGGTGTGTAAAAGACATTACATCAGATAACAAATCATATAAGCCTTCACTTTACATAATTTTTTATACCACAGTGCTGTTGAATTCTAGATTCTGATTGGTTTGATGGTGTTTGATTAATTTTCTATAACCGCACAAACTGCATTTGTCTTTTTAACTTCGAGACTGGGTGAGGGAATGACTGTTTATAACTGTTATAACGTAAGTGAGAACAGGAACTAACTGGTTTCATGGACGTTGCACAACATTAAACATGAAATGTAACTATAAATTAATAAAAAGTACAATGTGTCTTTCTTTAATAAATAAAAAATTGTAATCGTTGGCAAATTGCTGTGCTATAAACGGAATAAAACAACTTCGGGTCGTGCAATTATTGGAAAAGCATCAACTCTGGGGTGGTAACGGCCCCGAAGCATCACACCACCCTGTCATGGATTATTTTCCCATAATGGCACACCCTGCCATGTTTTATTCCTTACATATTCCATACCTCCCACCACTAAGTGCTTGGCGGTGCTGGGATTTGAACGCTGAACTTTCTGGTCAGTAGCCCAGATGACAACATGACATTCAGTATGACACTTGGTCTTAGATCAGGTAGTTTGAGTCTGTTCTTCATCAAAGTCACTTGCAAAAACGTCAAAAACATTTTTGCTCATAGCAGAGTTCAGTTTTCCATCTGTTGAAATTAGTGGTGTATGTTTATTGCATGGGCTTTTTTGACACACAGGGGCCCTTGACTAATACTCGTGGTCACTTTTGGTTAATGATCTGGGAGCAGCGGTCCAAAGCTGTCATCATGCTCAACAGAGTCATAGAAAAAGGCTCAGTAAGTGAATCCTATTTATGGTTTTAATTTTTATTTACTTTTTTTAAGTTATGGATCATGTTCTTGCCCACAACTGTCTCTACATGGCTAATGTTGGCACAAGCCAGATTATTTCTTTTTTTAATGTTTCTGACAGGAGAAGTGTGCACAGTATTGGCCCTCAGAGGAAGAGAAACAAATGTATTTCAGTGACACAGAGTTTGTGGTGACTCTCGTGTCTGAAGATGTCAAATCCTATTACACAATAAGAGTGCTGGAGCTTCAAAACACCAAAGTAAGATGCTCTTACATAGATTAACAGCTTTAGATTTACTGCAGCGTTCAAACCGCCTTTTCTTTTTTAAAAACATATTCATTCCTAATCTGGAGAGATCTCTGTAACTGTATTTTCATCAGCAATTCAATTAGATTCAGTAGTGTAAAGTTGGTTTGGAGATTATTTACCCAACATGCCCCTAGGCACTTTAAAGTAGCTCAACTCCTGAAACCCAAACAGTAAGATAAAGGACATAATTTGGTGACTGTTATAGAGAAGTGAAAAATGTTCCTAGTGAAAACAAACAGTAAACCATAAAGTTGATGGCTGAGGGTGAAAAATGGTGGTTGATTCCCATTTGTCTTGGTTTTTTCCACAAACGTTATGCTCACACCTGTCTTTCTACAATGTTCACTTCCTGCTCCCATGGGCATTGGGTCATCTAACCACCAGTTTTTTACGAGATCACTAAAATCTTTGTGGTCAGAAACCACATATTAAAGATTTGTGTGGAAAGCTCTATATTATTGATTTTTTCCTCAGTAAACTTCTATTAAGAACGTTTCACTCAGTGTATGTCAGTGTTCCACTTTGTTTAGACAGGAGAGAGAAGAGACATCTACCACTTTCATTACACCACATGGCCCGACTTTGGTGTGCCCGAGTCCCCCGCATCTTTCCTCAACTTTTTATTCAAGGTCCGAGGTTCTGGCTCGTTGGAGCCTGAGAACGGGCCGGCTGTGGTCCACTGCAGTGCAGGGATTGGCCGATCAGGGACATTCTCGTTGGTTGACACCTGCCTGGTTCTGGTAAGAGTTTGCCCTTGAGCCTGCCTGGATTTCTTAACATGCACGAAATCAACAAAGATGTTTTGTGTAATTAAATAAGAAATGTAAGATGTCTTGCATTCTTTAGATGGATAAGAGGAGGGAAGCTTCATCTGTAGATGTACAGAAAGTCCTGTTGGACATGAGGGAATATCGCATGGGCCTCATTCAAACCCCAAACCAGCTTCGCTTCTCGTACATGTCCATCATTGAAGGGGCCAAGTACATCTTGGGAGACTCCACTCTTAAGGTAGTATAATGTATATAGTCAGCAATGCCACAAGCATCCCCTAAATTACAGTATTGGATACCTGAAGCTGTACTGTCACTTTCAGTTGCTGCAGTTACGTTTTGCATACATAGCTTATCCAGAACCTTTTGTAGATGTTACACAGATGAAACTCATTTTAATGCTCATTAGGCCCCCCACATTATGTATCCAATATTTTGAGCTGTATGTGTATTTTAAGGTCCTCCAAAATTGATTTAGTCTGCAGTAACCTTCCATAAGTCACAAAAGTAGACAACTCATTGTGGACATTGCTGATTACCACAAGGATTTTTTTTTTATGGGGATGATCTCAAAAAAGATAAGGGCACATGTGCACAAGATGCACTGTTGCTTATTACTTTCCTCCGTACTTCCTCTGTATTGCAGCAGCAATGGCAAAAGACGTCTAAAGAGGACAAGGAGCCAGAGGCTGACCTGGACTCGGCCCTGCAGGACACTGCAAGACAGCCAGATGAACTGATTGCACTGATAGAAAGGAAGTGGGGAGGAGAACAAGATCAGATAGAATTGGTAAAGGAGGAGCAGCAAACAAATTTAAAACCGGAGAGGTACGTCCTTGTAATCATTAGTTCTCCAATAACATTTGGATTCAGGCCCAATATGTTGCACACACATAAATTACTCTCGTATCACCTTTTTAGTTTTTAGTGCCTTTCCCTTTGAAACAAAATAGGGAAAAAATGTCATTAATTAGTTAATGAATACAAGGCTTTATGTTGAACATTTTTCGGTTTTCTATGAACACGTCAAAACACTGGTGCAATTTGCAAATATATATTTTAATTAAGGATGTCTTTTTAAAAAAAATCCTGAGTGGTTTAGTCTGCATACAAAAAGTCATTAGCTTGGTGATAATGAGGATCTCAAAGCCTGTTCTGCCAGGGTGCTATAAAGCCTTCTATTATTTTAATTAATAAATTTTTTAGACTGGAATACATCATTCTTAGCCTTCCAGGAATCAACACATTTACCTCGTACCTGGAAGACCGCTAATGCTATTTGCTTGGATGTTGCATTAGATTAAACCAGCCCTCTTTTTTTTTTTCTTCTTCTTTCCTGGTAGCCTGCGTAAGCGACATCGTGAGGAGCGGATAGCCAGCACAGCACAAAGGGTTCAGCAGATGAAGCAGAAGCTGAGTGAAGCAGAAAAGAAGAGGGAGAGCTGGCTGTACTGGAGGCCCATTCTCTTACATGTAGGCGCTGGAACGGCTCTAGCACTGGGACTGTTCATGTGCTGGGCTTTTCTCTCCCAGTGACACCCTGTCATCATATAGACTCTTTCCACTCAGATTTTACTGTGGGACCCAGGTCAAAGTGCTTTCTGATAATAAAAGGCTTGGCTTTTTGCAAACAAAAGATGCTCACTAGGATATCCTGCCTGATTTCTTAAATTATATATTTACATTGATCACTTTAGATTCTATACAGGCACTCTACCTTGGGTCTTAACAGTTGTACAGTGTTTAGAAGCTTGGTCTGTTAGCACTACTACAAAATAGATGTTCGCTCCAGGGCGGCGTTGTTTTACTGGAATTTGTTTTGGTAAATCACTCTCTGAACTTTGGATATATTTAGATATGGCTCACCAATGGGAGGTATTTCTTTCAGTTTGTCAAAAGCCACAATTTGTTTCCATATGTGGTCTTTATGTTCTCACATCTCAGGAGGTTTTTATTCATGAACTGACTATAAAATATGCCACCAAATTTAACAGGTGGGTCATGTCTAATTTTGAAATAGTAAAAAAAAAAATTGCTGAACAAGGAAAATGTCTGTTATCTTAATTGTGGGCTACAAAATGGTTCGGAGGCAGTTACTGTATAAAGGAAAAGGGTGGGTAATACTCTTGTTATATTCTGAAATAATCTGTTGTTATGCACAATTTGTCAGCCCCGTCTACCCCATCCATCAATGGAAAGGGACCACTGCAGTTCAGATATTATCGGGGTGGTAAACAATTTTCAGCGCAGCAGTGACACTAATATGGCAGTGGCAACTTGGTGGGTGTGGCACGGGCCCAAGTGTATCAGGCGCAGCTGCAACGCTGAAGATTTTAAGTACTGCCTATTCTTACTGCCCACTTTATTAGACACAGCAACCTTTTTGGTCGATCTTGTAGGTGTACAGTTAGCGACTATAGCTAATTTTTTCCATGAACAATTTGTGTTAATTGTCCTCTAGCCTTCATCTGTGTCAGTTTCTGACTGCTGTTGGCTGGAGATTTTAATTGGCAGATTATTCTCAACCCAGCAATGACAATGAGGTATTTAAAAAACCCAGCAACGCTGCTGTGTCTGTAGTCTTACCAGCACCACACACACTGCCATACCAATACCATTTCAGTGTCACCACAGCATAAACTACACATCTCAGCATTTTTATAGAAGTCACATAACTTTATATCTTTTTTTCTCCTTCCTGGCTACAGGATTTTTACAATTATTACATTATTATTGTAAAAAAAAGTTATTTTTAAAAAGTTACTATAGTCATAATTTCTAGTGCAGCACAAATTGCAAATCTCAGAATTTGTTATGCAAGTCCCCTTGTAAATCCATTCTGCCAGGCCGTGTGCAGGACCAATGGCTTCTACTCACTGCCCGTGGCAAGCTGGTTCGCGCTGCGCAAGGCGGCGCAGCCTTTGGTGAAGCGTGTGTGTGATACAGACCGGCTGATGTGCAGCAAGACATGCCTAAATGCCAATGACATCGCCTTTGTCATTGACGGCTCAAGCAGCGTGGGTACCGGCAACTTCCGCACTGTGCTGCAGTTTGTGGCCAACGTGACACGCGAATTCGAGATCTCAGACACGGACACGCGCATTGGTGCTGTGCAGTACACATATGAGCAGCGGCTTGAGTTTGCCTTTGGCCAGCATAACACCAAGGCCGACGTGCTGAATGCCATTCGCCGGATCAACTACTGGAGTGGCGGTACCAGCACGGGCGCTGCCATCACATATGCTGCTGAGAAGCTCTTCAGCAAGTCCAAGCCAAACAAGCGTAAGATCATGATTGTCATCACAGATGGGCGCTCCTATGACGATGTGCGCGCGCCCGCTCTGGCAGTACACCGCTCAGGTATGCGTTACAGAATACTGTAAATTATATAACAATGAAACATAGATGAAATAACTCAACACACTGTATGTAGCTTATCAGCTGATAGACCTGCTCAATAGAGCTGGCCAATAAGTATGCGAATACGTTACTAGTATTTCCGTTCCAACCTGACCCAAAAAGACTTAGTCGTGAAGATAGAGTGAGGTGATAAAAAACAGAGTGCAGTCTTGTTTGAGACCAAGACTCTGAGTATTGAGCCACAGGCCAATTTTTTGAGTACGGAGACCTAGACCAAGACCGAGAAGTGAGGCCATTATTGAGACTCAGACCAAAAGTCTGAGCATTGAGACCCAGACCAGGACTCTCTGTACTGAGACTCAGACTGAGACTCTATTTTTTGAGACATAAACAAGACAAAGACTCTGACTATTGAGACAGACAGAGACAAATTCTCTAAAGTACTGAGCCCCAGACCAAGACTCTGAGTACTGAAACCAAGACAGAGACTAGTTATCTCAGGTATTGGGACCCAGACCTAGACTCTGAGCACTGAGCCCCAGACAAAGATTATTGAGTATTGAGACCCAGGCCAAGACTTTGAATAACAAGGCCTAGACCAAGACTCTAAGTAATGGGACCAAGGCTCAAACACAACCAAGAGTCTGAGCATTGAGAAGATCAAGATTACTTGTGAGTACTGTGACCCAGTCCAAGCCATTAAGTATTGAGGCACAGTCCTAGGCCATGACTCCCAGTATTACCACTCAGGCCAAGACTTGGAGTATTGAGCCCCAGAAATGGAGAATATGGTGACTCCCACTAGTTTTTATTCAGCCATGTTTGCATGATTTATTCCTTTAAGTGATGTGTAAATGTAAAGCTGACCACACAACTGAACACTAATCCGCTAAGAGTACAAAATAAGCAACCTCCACTTATATTATTGGTTCCACTGGAGTTGGATGATTCTGCCATTAAATACCTTTGTGGCATTGCAAAATAAAATACTTCTTTGTGATAGACTGTAAAATTTGCAGAGTAGCCTGCATAGTAGGTCTTACTTGATTTTGTTCATCCTTCTGGCTATATGTACAGTACTTGCCCATGCCAAACCCACAAGTAGTCAGGCTTTGTTTGAAATATGTAAGGCTTATTCAGTTGTTTAACTAAATAGAAGTGCTGTGACTGTCTAACCAGGTGTGATCGCCTACTCCATCGGCATTGCCTGGGCTGCACAGGATGAGCTAGAATACATTGCCACAGACCCGGACAAAGATCACTCCTTCTTTGTGGATGAGTTCGACAACCTCTACAAGTATGTGCCCAAGATCATACACAACATCTGCCAGGAGTTTAACTCTCAACCACGGAACTAAGTCAGGCAAGGAGTAAGGGAGGGATGGGATTAATGGGAAGCCTTAATGCCACCAAAAAAGTCCAAGAAACAGACGGTACTTATAGTCGTGTTACCATTTTTAATCCACAAGGCCTTTCTTTTTGCTTTTGAGGCCTTTTAAAGGGAAGATTTGGGAGCGTTCCAGTGATTTAAAGGTTGGAGCTATTCTTCTAGCAAAGACATTTGGCAAAGGGGGCTTACATATGTATTTTTAAGAAGCTTTGCAGTATGCATGGCCCCACTGAATCCATGCTGAGTAGGTGATCAAGTTGTAAGGGATGTGAGAGCTTGGTTGCTGGATGCCATATGATATATGATATATTTAAATAGCAGTGCTAATATAACTATTACACCTCTGGTAAAGACATTCAGTTTTTCTAGCTTCATATACATAGACAAAGGTGCTATTTTTTTGCAAACAACTTGCCTGATAAGTACAAGATTCTTCTAATACATACAATATAAAAGAGAAGCCTTGTGATCAAAGGCTGTAACATTTAAAATGTTAAAAGTATGGGTTTTGAAAGATTATATTTGTATTATACAGGGCCCTTTCGCATGCCTATACATGTTTCCATGTTCTACTCATGCAGTGGATGGATTATAATATTTAATGCATGTTAAAACTGAAAGATAATATTGCAAGTTGCAAGATACGTTTCTGAGCACAAAATCAGCCCAGCTTTAACTAAAATTGATGAGCATTTGGCTGAGTGAATCTAAATAATAATAAAAATATTAACTCTTTTTTAAATTTAACTGTATGATTGTAAAACCTGTGATTGTGATTGTTATCAACCTTCTGATTGAAACATAAGACACTGTCTTTGTTGTATTTTCATTTTGTTTTTTTCCACATATTTAATTTTATCTCCACATATTTAATTTTCCACTTTTTGTAATGTGTCCTATTTGTACATATGCCTATTAAAATAAAGCTTATGCAAGTTGCAGAAATAATTCCTATTTTAAGGCAAAATGTTTAATAAAAGATGGTACTGAAAACTTGCAAATGTGAATAATTCTTGTGTGTAGTATCTTAGAAAGATTACACTGACAGTTTGAAAAAGAAAGCTGTTGTCTACTCTGTTAGGTGCTATAGGTCAGTGGGGAGTTTGCCAAAAATATCAATTGTTTGTATTAGTGTAAAAATAGTCATCCTTTGGTTATTTTATGTCATTTAAAATAGTTTGTATTGGTACTAACTGATACTCACCTTTAAGAAGCTTCAATAGTCTGTGTCAGGGTTTATAACAACAAAACAACTACTCCAGGTGAATCAGTCTTTGATCTCCATGCACTAGTGGCTTTGCATCTTTGTGTTATGTTGTCATTCAACAGCAATGTTTTTTTCTTCTCGATATTATGTGCTAAACAAGATATTTTAACTCTAATGTTCTGTTTACTACTTATCATTGGATGTCCTATTGACCCAGGCCATCTCTATTGATTTTATAGCAATACATACTGTATGTAAAATGTATTTTAAAATATATCTAATTAATAACAATATATACAATGTGTATGAAAATAGACATAAAAATAATTTTAATGCTTAGGGATACTCCTGATTGCAGGTGTGTCAGCACAGTTGATAATGCAAATAAGAATCATTTTAATTATTGTTTAACTTTTAGCAAAAATTTTAAATGGGTCATTTTTACCCAGACAGATCATAAGGGTTAAGTACGAACCATGAAATTGATCCTCAGTAGAAGTTTGAAGTTTTTCTAGCTCTCCAATAGTCACACTTTTTCCAGCTTCAGTTATGAAGATGGAATTATTCATATTAAATATGAGTAGACATTTATGCAGTTGTGTCAGTGGTCAGCTAGTAACTGGAAGGTTGTGAGTTCAAATACCAGCACTGCCAGAGAGCCACTGCTGGGCCCTTCAGCAAAACCCTCAACTGCTTGGCTATATGCTTAGTTTGTATTCTCAATTGTAAGCTGCTTTTAATAAATGTATTACCAAATGAATAAATGTAAATGCACAAACTCAAAGAAGACTGTCAAGTAGTACTTCATAGTGATTGACAACTAGCCAAAATCTACTCGTAAGATTAATAAAAGAACGATTTCCTCTGCAGCTGTGTGCAGTCACTCGGGTGGGACCAGCGAATGGAGAACCTCTCAGGAAATTTGAGGAATGTTATTTACAGCCGAACAAAAAGTGCTCTGTTGAGGGGGTAGTCTCCATCCTGGGTCATACTGAGACAATAACGCTGTTTTGATTTTATGACTTTGAAACCTAAAATGATGTTGCATTGGACCATGCAGCATTTTTTATGCCTTTAATAGACTGTTAATTATTTCATTTATTCAGGCAGTGTGGTTGAGGCCTCAACATTTGCTCTAGGGAGATACACACATACACACACACACACACACATACACACAAGGAAGGTATAAAGATTTTAAATTACAATATAACACTTTAAACAGTGTCAGTAACCTCAAATATTGAATATTTAGCGTTTCTGGGTTTTGAAAATAATTAAGGACAGTTCCCAATTATGTTCTTGTTCATTATCATAACAATTGCATGATTAATTATCTAAATTATATTGGTTATTACCACCTTCTGCACTTTTAGACACTAGAGGTAATATATAATAATAACTTTATTCACTTTTTATGCATTTAGATCAAAGGGCTAAACACAATATTGTGATTTATTTAAAGTGCTACACAAGGCACAGACATGAACATCTGGTAACATCTGTGTCAACTTAAACCGTCATAGATGCCTTTGGCTGTGAGAGCCAGCTGTGTCGTGTTCCTTTACTACTGCAGTGGATTTGTTTACATCCCCTCATTCCCCTTTTCCTCTTTTTCTACACTTTCTCTTTTCAATCTAACACCATTTCCTGTTTCTGAATTTTCCTAACGTGGCCTTGGGGGTAGAATGTTAGTAAAAGGTTTTTACATATTATAATAGTCATAATAGTTGCTGCACGTCTCCTCTTCTGTGGTGAGTATTTGCAGTGAACTTCTGGAACAGCACACACACACACACGCACACACACACACACACACACACACGCTCTCAAACATGGTGCCCCAGTCTCCTCCCCATATTCTGCTCGTCCCACTTATCCAACACCCCTCTTTTTCCCCTCCCCTCTTTGCTGTTGTGAAACACTCTAAAATCTACGCACTTCACCCACAGACAGTTTAAGGTATGTTAAATTTCAGTTCCTTCTTAATGTTAGGATGTACTATTGTAGTCAAAGTGTTTTTGTTGGGATTGTGCAGATGTGTTAGAGGTTAGATGTAGTCTGTTGTCATTTCTATAGTGTCAGTAAATGAACTCAAGCTGTAAAGGCTAGGAACAGTTTAAACTGGATAGCATAATGTCCTTGATCAATGCTTTATCTAGTTCAAACAAACCATGCACAGGCTATTGCTGGTCAAGCCCAAGTATTCAGATATAGTGTATTTGGTACATTGTATATGTCATAACATTGTAAGTGTCTAGCCATTAAAAATTGAGTACTTGTTTAACAGATTTCATTGCTATAAATCCAAACCTGAACACCATGTAGCCTGTAAATGTTCAGTTCACACTGAGTGAACATTCTTCAATAGTTCTCTAAGTTACACATACCTATGATAATGGTGTTAAAATACAACCTGAAATACACTGTACAGATTTGAGTTCATTCTGAGTTAGGAAGCAAAAGGAAAAAAATTATAGCCGACCTCTCACACACTGGGCACCAGCGAGCACTTCAGGTTACTGTGTCTCCTCCTAGCATGTTCAGCTGCCCTATTCAATTCAATTCAATTTTATTTGTATAGCCTATAAGCAGCAGTTTGAAAATATGCGGTGGCTTCACCTGTCTCGGAGGAGGCACATGTTAGCCCTCATCCTCCTAAAGCAGGGGAGAAATAGCTAGTGAGTGGGAATTGGCAATAACTAAATTGGGAGAAAATGGGGTAGATAAAAGAAATGTTTATACAGGTTTACTGAGAGCTCGACGACCAAGTCCAATTCTTCGAATGCGCAAGTGTACTTGGCTAGTAAAGCACGATTCTGATTTTAACAAGCTTGTCATGTCCACATTTTTAGTAAAAAAGAAAAGAAAAAAGGAAGTAAAGTAAGTGAGATGGTTTTGCATGCAGCCCCATTTGATGTTGTTAGCCAGCGAATGAATCAACAGCATACGGCCAAGCCCCTATACCTTTTGTCTCAAAATTATTAGTGCTCATTTTTGATGGGCTAAATGCTTGAAATGTTAGTAATTTCTATTTGCAGCCCCACAGACCAATAATGCAACGCTAAATGCTGGACGGAAGAATGATGAATGAAGTAAATTGCTTTTTCAAAACAAAACAATTGGTATAGTGTAACAAGTCTTATATTAGCTAGTTAGCACACCAAAATACTCCTTTAAATTCGCCAACTTTATTCAAAATTTAAGAAAGACATAATTATGTAACGACAGCATACTTTTTTCAAAAGCTACTGCCTCAAATGGCGTACACTATATACTTGAATATGTACTGTAGTTAGGGTTGCCACCCATTCCTTATAATATGGAATCGTGACACTGAGTGGTTATAGAAAATTAATCAACACCTTCTGACCAATCAGAATCAAGAATTCAACAGCGCTGTGGTATAAAGGGTATTAAATACATAACTTGCTTAACGAATTTAGAAGTCATTAAACTCTTTTTGCTTGCATTTATATACAAGGTTGCCATGTCTGCATGACAAAAGAAGCCCAATGGTCAATAAAATGAGCCCTAAAATGAGCCCAAAACCAAAACTCTAAACATTTCTATACACTGCTTTTAAATTATAACATCAATAACTATCATTGCCAAATCTACTGTAATATTGAAAGTGATATCATGAGCTACATTTTAACAAAGCAGTTAAAAACAGAGTTTCTAAAAAAAAAACGTTCGATCACCAAGGTCCTAAAATGGTCTCATATTATTATTTACAGTATATTGTCATAAAAAAGTATAGCTATGAGAGTAAGTAGGCCAAATCACTGAGAAGTTTAGGGGTGTGTTTGGCATTTTCAAGGAGTCAGTTTGGTATAGGAGTTGGACATAAATAACTTATTTTATTTGAATGGGAAATATATTTTAATTTATAGATGTAATTAATCTAATGTACTCAAAAATGCCTAATCCCCAACCTGCAGACAAAAACACATCAGAAACTAAAAAAATAATAATAATAATTTGGTCACACTCAGTTGGCAACCCTAGCCCCAGCCCTTGCCAAAGTCTGAGACCATTGATGAACCCAATCACATAAACACTTAGACTAATAGTAATACTACACAATCAATGTGTACAGTGAGGGTAAGCAATTAAACAGCCAGATAAGGTCTCAAAAAACACAAATAGTAATCCCAACCGTCAATTTACAACATCGCAGGGAATGCTGGGAATCTCCGACCATCACCAATGCTACAAGACAGACAAAACGGCTATTAAAAGGAGCTGAAATTTGCATTTTCTATCTGATTCCGTAATATACTGGTTCTTGATAGCAATTAAATTACTGAATTTTTTTGCAACCCTACTTGATGCTGGCCTGCTAATCTAGAGAGCTAGTTAGCAAAGCTAAGAAACTGTAATCATTAAATCCTTTTGAATACAGATTTTGGTTGGTTATTTTACTCTTTACTCAGAGATGGACACAAATGCAGGAAGCGAGTGTATGCAGGTGGGAAAAGGCATACACACTACTGGCGGCACTAAACCCCTGCACCGCTTCCTCAGAGGAGAACCAAAAAGTGTTGGGGTGAGAGAGAATGCACCCACACATCAGACAGTACAAACACTACGAGGTCAAGACACACAGAATTTATAGGAATTTAAATTAGCAAGAGTGATTTTGTTGGATTTTATGAAGTTGTATTATCCACATATTATCCACATATTCGAGTTCATCTCTTCTATTTTTTAAGAAGTAAATGGTCAAAAACATATCATTTCACTCTGGAGAGGACTGAGACCAAACCATAATTGAATATACTGTATTTCAAAAGGTTCTCCAACTAAATTTTTCTGAAGATAATGGTTCAGAAATAAAGAACACCAACTCGTAGTGAATACATATTTTAAATATTTTTTGTGTTTATCAAAGTGCAAAACCACAAAGTGACTGGCCTGTGCCCTCTTTGAAAAATGGACAAGTCAGAAATCGCTTTGTGGTTTATGCTCATCCCTCTCACATTACAAGCTTACGTTTATAGTAACTGCCTTCTAGTGTATCCAGGAGTTCCAGATTTCTCAGCTTAAAACAGAAAAAGTTCAGCTAACCATGTAGCCAACTTTTTAAAATATTTCATTTTTTCCTTTTGTTTTAATTTGTGCAGCTGTAGGTAGTAGCTACCATTTCAATTGCAACGGAGGACGATAAATTGAAAGTGAAAGTTGTTAGAAGAAGCCACTCTGTTTACTACAACTGATTTGACATATCTTCATGGTATAGATGGCCTGAAAGTGATTTACTTAGTTACTCAAAATAGGGTATTTACTGTAGGGCAGTGTTCAGAAGGCTACATGACACTTACATAAGACTATAGTCACTATAGACACTTGCATAAGACTAATAGTAGTTTACTCATTTACATTTATATTAAGTCATTTAGCAAACGCTCTAATCCGACTTACAAAACAAGCAAACAGCTGAAGGTGCAATAATACAAAGTACCTAAAGAATCTGCAAGGATTCATAACATGACTAGTGACATTTTTAGAGAGTAATGCTGGTTTGTGCAAATGACCTAGAGTGACCTAGTTGGTAACTAAAAAGGACAATTTCAAAGTGTATACAAATAAATTCAGAAAACCAAGAAGTAATACAATAGTTAGCCAATGCAAAAATAAGTGCAGAGATAACACCTAGATAACACATAGATATAGCATATAAAGGGAAACCAAAAAGTTTCAGTAGTCAAATCTGGAAATGACTAGCTTGAGCTTGTATGAGAATTGTATGCTTGTATGAGAATTTGAGTGAATTCTGTAATCAGGAAAGATAATATTCTTTGATGTTGTAAAGAATGAATCTGCAGGATCTGGTAGTTGATGTGATGTGACCAGAGAAGATGAGCCTGTTATCTAAAATCGCACCGAATGGACTTTGAGGGTGTTGATGGTTATTAAGCCCAGTGATTTAATATACAGGGAGTACAAGAGAGGACCTGAAAAAATTCAAACTCTCCATGCACATGGTAGGATTTATCCTGCAGATATGATCACATCCAGGTCAGAGCATAGCGCCAATGCCCAAGTCAGCAAAAGTGGAGACAAGGATCTGGTGATTCACAGTATCAAAGGCAGGTGACAGGTTGACAAGACTGAAGACGGAGGACATAAAGGCTTTGTGTTTTGCTCATTAAGGAAATGCTTAAAATTCAGTGATTGGGTATTTTAGGAAAAATAAAAGCAATAGCAAGCTTGAAGAAGGTATAAGCTATTATTACAAGTGATTTTGTATGCCCTGCTCATTAGATGGTCCACAGTGGTGATTTATCCAATGGACATTTTGAGAGGGGAAATGCTACAGTTTTATTACAAATGATTACTTGCCTCTATATCCCTCGTTGCCACCACAGCATTTATTCCAGGTCATAAATTCCATTAAACCTAAATTATCCAATTATTATTTCTATCTTTCCTTATGTAATATTCTGATTTTGTACAGACACTTTAAATTTTTAAAGATTTAGTTGGTTCTAGTTTGTTTTTTATCTTATCTACAGTAAGAAAATTTAGGGGTTTTTTTGTTCTGTAAATGAAAGAAAGAAATCAAAGAAAGATGGTGGAATGTCCAATATAAAACAAAATGTATAATTTTGGTCTCTCCCCACCTTAACCTTAACCTTTTTGTATGAGTTGGATTGAATTATAACACATTCGCAGTCACGTGACCATGTTATGATGAGGCAAGATTTTGATTTGGCTCCTATAAAATACAACCTTTAACACTAATAACTGAAAATACCCATATTTCATATTTGACTTTAATTATGTTGTCCTTTGTTTCTGATGTACAAGATTGTGCTGTTGTTCCTCGGCATATGTCTCTTCATGTTTGCGATTCCTCTGAAGGGGGAGTCAATAGAAACGTCAGCGGACAGCTACAGCCCCTTTTGGCTGGGCATCTTGGTATGCACTTTAATATATTTTTCTTTGTGTGTTTTGACAAGACAGGTGCAAATAATGAAGATACACACATCTGAGATTGTGAATCTATAGTGATGATGTTCATATGAAACCCAGAAAATAATTTACAACTAGGATTGTGACAGTAAACTGGTATGTTTACCATGATACAGAATTATAAAATAGTTATTCCATTAATGTTATGCTATACCAATACAGCTGAAATCACAAAAAAGTTACTTACAGGTGTAGCGTGTCCCTTGAGCTGTGATGCAAGATTTATTTATTTTTTTAAGTGTAGCCTATTTTGTGAAGAGAAAACTGCATTTCTACAGTTTTGACCAACTACTGAAAACTAATAGCAATCCTCTTAACTAGTATTTTCTGGCAGTTTCCAATAACAATAATTTAACACTTGAACTACTGCAGCAGTGTTATATTTCATTCAGTGTCATCTACACTCACCGAACACTTTATTAGGAACATGTACACCTTCTCATTCATGCAATTATCTAATCAGCCAATCGTGTGAGAAGTGCAATGCATAAAATCATGCAGATACAGCCAGCAGCTTCAGGTAATGTTAACATCAACCATCAGAATGAGGAAAAAATGTGATCTCAGTGATTTTGACCGTGGCATGATTGTTGGTGCCCGACGGGCTGTTGAGTATTTTTAAAACTGCTGATCTCCTGGGATTTTCACGCACAACAGTCTCTTGAGTTTACTCAGAACGGTACAATAAAGAAAAAACATCCGGTGAGTGGCAGTTCTGTGGATCTTGTTGATGAGAGAGGTCAGTGGAGAATGGCCAGACTGGTTGGAGCTGACAGAAA
>JAOUQW010000031.1:5450232-5462695 GCA_028565825.1 Olivaichthys viedmensis | reverse complement strand
TCCAGCTGAGTCCGCACCTCCTCGGACAGCAACGCAGACTCTTGGGCCTAGGAGCGCGCACACACACACACACACACGCGCGCGTTCATTCACCAGGAGGTTTTATCACCAGGACATCAAGCAAATGATTTCAATAAACTCGCCAAAAATTCTGTTAAACATTCACCGCAGTGCCACCCGAAAACGCAATAGACGGCATAAATGAAGGGAACCATGGCCTCGGGCTCGAACACTTATGGGGAAACATGGAGCCCTTCGGAGAACCTCGTACACCAGCTGCACTGCTGCGCTATAACTCCAGTACGCACGTGCCAATGTTTATGATTTTATTCAGATCGGTAGTTGTCAAACCAATTTAGAAATACTATTTTCTCTGATTTGCACATCTAAAAATTACACTTTTATTGTTCCACTCACAGTAATAACGCTATAATAACGTTATAACATTATAATAAGGTGGTAATAACTGAGTCATTATTAGTGCAGTACACACTATATTGTTACACTGCACAATGCAATTTGTTAATATAATTTGACAGGCTTAGCATATATGTTCAGTTAGTAGCCAGCTAGCTTGCTAAGAATGCTACATGTTAGCTACTTAATGCTATGCTAGCACAGCCTAAAGTCATGTTGCTAATTTGCCGCCTTTCTGCAATAAATAGTCCAGTTCAACATTTTACAGCAATGTGTTTTTATCAAGAAAATCGTATAAAGACTAAACTTTGGGATCGTATGTCGTTTTACTTTTTGGAGAACTACTGTAGCTAGCGATGAGGATAGTTTTGTAGCTAGCGATGAGGATAGTTTTGTAGCCAGCTATGGGAATAGTTTTGTAGCTAGCGATGAGGATAGATGAGGATAGTTTTGCTAGCGATGAGGATAGTTTTGTAGTTAGCGATGAGGATAGTTTTATAGCTAGCGATGAGGATAGTTTTGTAGCTAGTGATGAGGGTAATTTTATAGCTAGCGAGCTAGCGATGAGGATAGTTTTGTAGCTAGCGATGAGGATAGTTTTACGGTATTTTATAGTGAAACTGAAACTGATTTTTATTTTTTACTGAATTGCAAAGTTCAGTTTTTTACCCTCACTGTTTGACGTTTTTTTACCGTGTATTTCAACGGACATTTTTTACTGCGGAGCTGTTATGCGGCAGGACGGAACTACATTTTACATTTAGTCATTTAGCAGAGCGACTTGCAAAACGTGCAGACAGTTGAAGACGCGGCAATGCTGAGTGTGCAGTGAATCTGCAAGGATTCATAACCTGGAGGACGTGAGGCTAATGCTAGTTTGTACAAGTGCTTAGAGTGGTCAAGGTACTAAAGACTACAATTGCACCCCTAATTGCATAAAAATACAAGAGACAATCAGGGACGAATACGACAATTTCAAACCTGCATACATCATACAACAAATTAAAAACCAAGAAGTAATACAAAATCAATGAAAGGTAAGTGCAGAGAAAATAAGGTGTTGACTTAGATACTGTCAGAAGAGGAAAGTCTTTAGACCTTTGCTAAAGGAATAGAGACATGGAGCTGTTCGGAGTGGAGGGGGAAGCTCGTTCCACCATTGAGGAGCTAGAACACTGAAGCAGAGAGATCTTGTGCTGCGAGCATGTTCAGGCCTCAGAGAAGGGCATGCCAGGCGCCTCGAAGTTGAAGACTTGAGTTGCACTAGACAGTGGAGACTAAAAAAAGTAGTGAGGGAATCTTTAGTTCCACTTAGAGAACTTCAGATGTGAAGGGAAAAGAGTAAATGAGGCAGAGAGAGTAAGAAAGATGGACAGAGGCCAAAAGAGAGAGAGAGAGACCCCTGCTGCACAAAGACGTGTCTCAGCTCAGCTATAAATAATAGCCAGGAGTGAAAGCACACCTCTCTCCTCTCTGTCTCCCTCTCTTTCTCACAGAATCTCTCAATTTAGTCCTGTTCTCTGTAAACTCTAAATAATCCACTGTGAAGAGGCAACAATACTCATTTAGGTTTCTTCGTCCTCAGTCTCAGCTTTCAATGACCAATTCAGGGAAATAAATTGACTGTACAATCTTTTACATTCATTAATTTAGCAGATAATATCTTAGAAAACCATCTTATAAAAACAAAAGCTCGCAAGGACTGTCTGACTGGCTAATGTGGAGTGGCAGGCACATAAAGGTGTAAAACTGTAACCATTAGATGAGCTAGGTCTCCTCGGGTGGCTTTCTGCCATTTGCTGAAATGAAGAGTGGGCAGACTTCCAACTTATCGGTTCATTTAATTGAGCTATAAACGCGTCTTTTAGCCTTGAATCAAATTGTCTTGAGTTCTGTAAAGGCGACTGGATTCACTAGCAGTTTAAATGAACTATAAATAGCACCAGTTATCTGTGTATTGCAATGCCCATAGCACAACATTTCCACTTCCTAGTTAGTATCACTTTATTAGATATTGCCTGGCAGAGCTGCAAGGAAGAGGCAGGGCATGTCCTGGTAATTGGTTATATGTGATACTGTAAAATTTAACACACACTATACTGTTAAGGCACTTAAGTTCCTTATTTTGTTGAAATTAGAAGGCATGTATTCTTCTTGGCAAAGACTATTATTCTTTTCATTGGATGTTGGTCACTACCGAACACGTGTTCCCTGCTTGATCTGCAATGCGCACACGCATCGTTGTCACGCATTCGTACACTACATGACTTTTTACTACTGATCTTACTGTCTGTCGTTATACGACAAACTACCTCAGGTTTTCATTTGTATATCTTAATATATTGCTCTTTGACTGTAGACACATTGACATATTAACATTGTAAAACATAGTAAAACTTGGTATAAGGCTAAATTGAATAAACGCGTACGTTTCAAAATGTGCAAATTAGTGAATTAAAATTTTTATATTAATATTAATATAGATAGTTTGTAGTAAAACTACTGAGTAAAATGAATGAAAAGTGGAAAGAACTTGTTTATTTTGCAGGAGGATTGGAGGTAAGCTACATTTTGACTGCTGTGTCTATGTGTGTGTGTGTGTGTGTGTGTGTGTGTGTGTGTGCATGTGACTTTGAGAAATCGATTTGTGAACCTGCTTAAACTTAAAAACAGCTGAACAAAATTTCTGACATGTCAGAAATGTGTCCAATCGTCTGACAGCTCAATCAGTTATCGTTTGGACTGGGGCTGCACGACAAGGCTAAACGGACAATCGCGATTATTATGCTCAAGATTGAAATTGCGATTATTTATCACAATTATTAGCAAATTTAGAAACAAAATAGTTGTATTGCACTTTATTATTTTATCATTTTAAATCTACCTTAAAAAGCTTTATCTTGTATGCTGTGAATCATTTCTTAGTCACATTAATGAGTGTATCTTTTAGATGATAATTATAAAACACAATTAGACTCTAAATAAAAATCAATATTCACTACCACAGTATGTAACCAAATACACTCAGTGACCAATTTATTAGGTACACCTAGCATATACCGACATTCATTGGCTCTTTTATTAAATTCACCTACCTTACAGGTGCACTTTGTAGGTATGCAAATTCTTACCATAGTCCATCTGTTGCTTTGCACAATTTGTCAGCACCCCTCTACCCTGTCCATCAATGGAAAGAAACAACCATAAATCCACCACTGACCAGATGTTATTCGACCATTCTCAGTGCAGCAGTGACACTGTCATGGTAATGTTTGTTTTGCTGGTAGGAATATATCAGGTACAGCAGTGTTCCTGCTGGGTTGAGAAACAGTCTACCATCCCAAAATATCCAGCTAACAGCGGTGCTGTGGTCAGAGCTAGAAAAGGCAGATAGGCTTCCCTCAGACATGAAGGCAGAGGCAAGCTGGACGAGCTGGAATCTGTGATAGGGATCCAGTTGATCCAGTTGACCTCAACCTGTGTAAGCTGGACTGGACTCATTCATTTTCATTTACTTCACAGAAGCCAGAAAATAATCAGTTTATCTCAGGTCTGTGTCAGAGAGTGCGGACCTGATAGCATCCAATAACTTCAAGCAACCAACTGTGCTTCCAACCAACCGACAAGAAATGCATAACTTGATTAAATGATATATTGTGTATGTTAATAAAAAAAAAAAATTTAATGTAGAGTTTGTCAGCGTTACTCTGAACTCTGTCCCAAAAATAGTTTAAAAATAGTTTAAAACTACTTATAAGCTATTTGATTAAAAAAGTAGCAACGCTACCAGCGTGCTACTGAGAAATGAGGTTAATTAGCTTCAGTACTTGTAGCGACAGTACTGCCCAGAACTGCATTAGCCAATTAGCGAACCATAGCTATGTTTACTTATATCTCAGTCAATTATGTGTAATCAACAGGGCATCGCTACCCCACTCACACTGCGGCCAATGAAGCTGAAATTCGGCCCGTTATTAAGATTGATTGTGACAACCAAATCGGATTTAAGAACGGCCTTAAATCGTACAGTGTACGGCTGGCTTTAGAGGCAGTGTCATGTGGGAGGCAAGCACTGAAAAGAGGAAGGCTTATGGCGGTGTGAAGCTCTGTGGGAGGAGGATATTTTTAGAACAGCATTCCTACAAACATCAGAGCATCACAAACAGGGCTCCAAATACACTAGAGAGAGAAATTGGGATCAGTTGCCTGATTTTCTAGAGCAAGGGTCATCAATTTCAGTCCTGGAGGGCCGAAGTCTGACACAGATTGATTTCCCTACTCAAAAACACCTACATCATACCATGTAGTACGGGTTCATTTTGAGTTTGGAAAGACAGCCAGCGCTCCACGTACCTAGAATAAACTACAGAGGAGCCGCAAATTGATCACTCTTATTACATTGGACCATTTTAAGCATTTAGCTATGAACCTAGTTGTGTATGATTGTGCATGTTTACTGTTTCATTTTGGAATGTTTTACATTTTCTTATTTTAATGTTTTGATTTGGGCCTTCTATTTGTTTATTTATTTTGGCACCATTGTTAATGAGGGCCTGTCTCAATGTGTTTTTTTCCAGATTAAAATAAATAAAATGAAATGATAAATCCTTTGGACCCTGCCAAGATGGAGATAAAGTATGCAATAAAGGTAGACAATAATTATATATATTTAAAAAAAAATGCAATTTAGGAATAGGAAGACATACACATATGCATGAACCAACACGTTCCCTCATTCTCTAAGCACTATTTCTATTCTGGTTTTTGCTCTGACCTCTGCTACCTGGACATATTATGACAGGATTTCATTATTATTCTTTGCTCTGTACAGGATTAAATCCACAGCAAGGGATTTTAGGATAGCAAATTGGAAGCCTGGCACTACATTTCCTAAACTGCTGAGGGATGAGAACATGGACATGTTGCCTTCTTACAGCTCATACATGCAACAGTAAATGATATATTAAACCACATTTTTTACCATTAGCTTGTGAATTGCTCGTAGTACATAGTGGAAATCAAACTGTTTTCACTCACTATGGGTTACAGTATTTTTGAATTTGAAAAATGAGTCATTAATGAATTATTTAAGGATCAAAGACTAGATTTGCTGAAGGCTGTTCACAGAAAAGTATTAATATGCATACATATTATATGACAACATTCCACTTTTACTTATTTGTTGTTTCATAAAGGTGTTTACAGAAAAAAAGAAGAAGACATATTTAGGAAGACAAAGTTCTAAATGTCAAAATAGTCATTCAGAATAAGAGTGCATCACAATTCTAACCTCAAATGTTTAAAAAAAATAAAAGTCACAATAAAACTGTGACTAAATATTTAAGAATATCGCCCTTTTGTTTTTGACCCATAACCTTTGAGAACGGGAACATTTTATATATATGATAAATGTTTTGTGAAACAAAAATGGCTTTACAAATCCTTCACTGAACTTTGATGCTCCCTAAGTGGATTTCCCAAATAATTTGCCTTTAACAACGCCCGAATTCACTATAGTATGAGAGACATTTTTAGTTAATGAAATCTCCTCCCAGCTGGTGGGAACACAGGTCACTAGTGTGCAGCGGTAAATGATCTTATGCCAGGTGCCATGCACAGTGCCCAGAGGGGCCAGATGGTAGGTCCAGGGTTTCATGTGACTGCACACCTCCACCAAACACACACACACACACACAGGTGCAATCTAAAATACAGAAACTGTGAAGATTACATGTAGGTACTGAACAGGGCCAATGCATGTCCATTAGAAACTGCCACAAAACAGCTCTTGAACACTGATATAATACCACTGTGAATACTATACACACCCCACACAATTTCAACCCTTGGGCCTGTCAACACAAGTCCAACTCCAAAGTGTAAATCACCTTCTTTATGCCCTCACTCAACCACAAAGCTCATATTGCCCTATACACCCTATTTACCCATCACTTTAACCTCAATACTAAGCCACAGGCCATGATTCAGCAGCCTTTTGAAATGCTGAGCTTTTGCTAAATATGTCTGCCTAGAAACCACAATTTGAAAGTGGCTAACTTAAACAAGGCTTTAAAATACACAGCAACACTTCTGGAATAGCAGAAAACTATTTGCGGTATGTCCTAGTATGCTAGCACATTTTGTCCACTGGGCTGGTAAGGAACTGCAGCAATCTGAATGCAGCACATGAGTGCAGGGTTTTAAGTTATAGAAAATCTATAAGTGAGTCGAGGGCAGATGGAAGAGGGCGCGATGCATTACCGCCTGGATGTCTCCATTTTAGCTATCACGGCATAAGTGGCCGTTCTGAGAAGTCTGAAGAGGAGACACAGCTGTATATGGCGTACAAACTGTTTTATCAACAGTTACAGTAACTAGTCAGAGATCATTTAGCACTGCACATTGGATCTGCAATATACAGCACTGAACTACAGTTAAAAGGGCACCACAGTAGATGTCCAGCCTGCATCAATTCAGATAGTTTTGCAGGAACTATCCACAAAAGTGGCAGACTAGAGCCAGATGAAGGTATATGAATAAATAAACAATTTTGTACAAAAATCTTGTCATCAATTGTGAAATTTAAGAAGAGAAGCGCTATTTACTAGCTAATATAGTAAAATGGTAATAAAGAAGTTACTGTGAATATACAGTGCTTGCCCTTAGTGTTAATTACTTGGCACCCCCAGGGGTTAAATTGGCCAGAAGGGCAATTTGGTTGCATGATTTGGTTTATGTGAACGGCAAGCGGAGCTGAGCTCTGGTACTATGATTTGATGGAAATGTAGCATGGCATAATGGTGATAATAATAATGATGATGTAATACAGTTTCACTGGGCTTTATAGAGAAATGCTTTCATGTCAAAACTGTAAAACGTGTATCTTCAGTCAAGGTAATTGTTAACTGCTGTGAACATACATTTTATCATTAAAGCAAAATGTCCATTTTGTTAGTTTAAAGGCTTTACTGCACCATGTATTTTCTTCCAGAAAACAATCAGGAGATATTTTAATGTGATTTTGATGCCAAAACTGACAAACAAAGAATACTGAACACTGAGGTCACCTAATTGTAATTACATGAAGCCCTTAGGACAGAAACAGTTATATCCAAAACTTGTTTTAATCACAGTTGAGAACTCCAAACAATAACACATTGTTTGCACCCATGAAATAAGTAGAGCTAAATTTCAATTTAACCCTTGAGCGCAACAGTCATAGCCATCTTCATCCAACCAAATCGATTCTAAATTACAGATACAGTATATGACCCTCCTTGGGTCCAAGTTGTGTTTCTGTTTCATTCACACTCTCTTATTGTCACCCATTATCCATTGAGCCAAATCATAAGAACCTCAGTCCTGGAGGGAAACAATGCCAGCAGCAATATGTCATTTGCCTTAGACTAGACATATTAAGCAGTCTGGAATTCTGTACTCCTGTTGTAGGTATAGAAACGCAATCGTGAGCTCATCTTCCCTCTCATGACTCACAGTCATGAGCACAGTAGGATAAGGATGAACAAGTGTGGGCCCATGAGACGGTAGGACAATGCCCAATGCCCAGTTATGACTCATATGCAGACAAAATGGCATTCTGGAGAGAGAATGATGAGCCTTGACTTGTCATATCTATGGAGAATGGAGTCTTATTCAGAGTTGTGAATTGTTTGCGGCATCTTTGCTTCACCTGAGACTTGTTTCTTTCCTAAAACACTTGATTCCCAGCTTGAGACCCCAGATCAGAAGCTGAGATTGGACAGCTGAGATCAGATAGTTTAAAAACAGCTAGCTGAAAGCAACAGAAAAATCAATCAGATCAAAAAAAGTCATTGAAGAGTCCTTTCTGCAAAAACCTGTCAACAGTGCACTGCAATCCTACAATCGTGGCCAAGCTTACTTCCTGTTTCTTCTTATAGCATGCTTTCAATGAAAGAGTCCACAGACTCCTTTATTAACAGAAGAGGCAAGACATGTGAACAGATAATTGTTATTATTATGCCATCATCAAGGCATTATATGACAGGAAGAAGGTATTCTATTAACATATATAAGCATTATATCCTAATGTATTCTATTAACATATATAAGCAATGCAGCAATGTGGATAAGTGTAATTTATAGTCGCACAGATTACTACACAGTTGGAAAAACATAAACCTGCATTTTCATGTGCTGGAGTAATGGTTTCTAGTCCAAGCCCTGGAGACTCCCTAACTGGAGCAGTGTCATGCTTTCTCTGCTGTAGCACAGATGATTCCTCATGAAGGGCTTGGAAATTAGTTGATGGCTTGTATCAGGCGTGTTATAAAAAATGAAAAGCTATGCATAGCACCATAAAGAAAATGAATAGGAAATGAATAGGACATTTTGATAAAAGAATTATAAGGCAAATAAACTGTGTTCACCTTAAAACTCGAAAACATAAGGCTGACACACAAGTCTTAGGACTCCATATAGGATTAATAATAAAAAATCAATAATAAAAAAACTCCCAGGAAGAAATGGGGAATCAATCCGGTCCTCTCCTCGCTGAACCTCTATTTAGGTTTCTCTCATTGCTCATAAACGAGCAGACTTAATAACTGAAGGGATGACTTGGCTATTTTTAGCAGCCATCCAGAGCCCTAGAAGTAAAACCCTAGAAATTACAAGCTTTGTGGATTTCTCAATGAAATATGGTCCCCTACTCAAACACACAAGTGGCACTGCAAAAGATCAAAAAGATTTGCAGTCTGAAAGTAATACAATTTGTGCAGTAATTATACAAAAATGACATTTTTAGCATCTTGTTTAAAAATTCAAGGACCATTTGTCAGGCTGGGGACAGGGCGGATGCAAGTGCAGGCTAGGAGGCACGAGTCAGACAAGTGCAAGGGGTTAAGCAGGTTCAGAAAACGGGGGACAGGCGGAAGGTCGGGCGATCAGCAGACGGAATGTCAGAGGTTCAGGCTGGTGCGGATGTCGGGTTCTCCGGTCCGGGATCGTCAATGGGAGATCAGTCAGGGGTACGCTTAATGTGATGTCGCACGTCATGTGGAGCAAAACTTAGCAATGAATGTGTGTGGGACTGGGGCAGAGACATGAAGGGGGTGATTGGAAACAGGTGCGTGTGATCCAGTGTGATGTTGATTGAGACCAGGTGTGTGTGATCAGAAGCAGGGTGAATGCGAGCGCGGAGTCGGCGGGCTCGCCGTGTGATGCGAGTGTGAGTGGGGAATTCTGAGACACGCAGTTTTGGCTGGCAGATGAGGATGTGACACCATTCAACAGGACTGCTGCGGGCTCACATCCCTGTGCAGCAACACTACCATGCAGTAGCAAATCGTACTTGTGTTATAAAGTAGCTAATGAAATTAGTCAGATGGGTTCTGCTTGTGTTATTGCCATTGTACCAATAAGCCAATAAGCAAGTGTAATGAAAAGCTTTTCAAACGCACAAGTGGCACTGGAAAAGATCAAAAAGCCAGTAACATATAACACTAAATCATGGGCTATTGTACATATCAAAGAGTGTGACTGCACCGATTTAGTGGATTACACTGTGTGTCAAATATATAAAAACACAATTAGCCATTTTAAAGTCACACTAAGCTTGTGTAAGACAATCTTTTTTTTTAGAATGAATTAAAAAAGGTTTCACAAAAGAAATGCCATTAGGAAGGAAAATGCACAGAAGCACCTACACTTCTATCTTCGTCAAGAAATCAAAATTCCATGAGCAAGCTAATTAGAAATGGCCCCAACCATACACGCCTGGTAAACATGTGTAATAACAGAAGATATTTGCATATTGAAACATGGTAGGCTCTAGCATTTTATAATGCAATAACACTTCCTTGTCATGTGTTCAATAGTTAGGTTTTACAGTGAGAATTTTAGCTCTACTTGTTTTGTTTTTTTAAAGAATGTGGCAAAAGCACTGCAGGGAGAATTTTCACACTTTGATCAGTCTGCGCACTGATATTAATTGTGATTCTATAATAGCTTATGTGTTTCATGTATTTGTTATCTCTTGTACTGAAGAGTAAGCTGACTGGCATATCTAGCTTACTATTTCAGGGTGTCTGTCAGGTTGTGAGACATTAAAAGAATACCCCCAACCTAATCCATATCCATCGTATCTCTAGCATATGAGCGATTGCTACAGACAGGGATTTCGCCACGTTTGCCTGTACTGTGAAAATAATGGAAAACCTGTTTACTGTTTATAACTGTTTATTGTGTCAAGCATTAGCATACTCACTCACATCCACTCACGTGGCTTCCATATAATGTAATATAAGGCAAGGACCCATATAATGCAAGGACCCATATTGATGAAGGGATTTATTAGCACGCAGTAGCACCCTACAGTACGTTTAGTTGATATTTAATATAGCATCATGTTCAAAAATGTGGTTTTCCTATATACCAATTAAAAGAGATATTATTGATGCTTTATCTACATGCTTTTGAATCTGTAGAAACTTACTATCGGGCAATTTTATGAGCCAAAAATATTCTGGTCGGGCCTTAGTAAGGAATGGGACACAAGGGTAGTGACAGGTTTTTAAAGCGTCCACAATAACTATACTGTGTGTATTAAATAATGCAGAAACTTATATAACTGATCAAAGACACATGTCTAGTGTTAAAGTGGGTTGTGTAATGCCTAGCTTAGTTGCGCAACAGAAGTGACAGAAAAACAGGACACGGCAAGGTTGATATTGGTCTCAGTCATAGCTGATATTGGCCTCATGGATCTCTCAATATGCATTGCAGTAAACTAAAAGCAACTACAGAATGAAAAGCACAAAAGCAAATACACCACTATCACTCTGGATCGTGATAAATATGTAATATGACGGGACACCAGAGAGACCGGGCCGGGCCTTCTGAATCTGCACAGAGAAATATCATTTAGCATGAATAAGACCTATCCACTCAGAGATGATGAACATAGATATCTGACTGTTCTGTGATGCAGGAAGCAAATTGCAACATTTCGGATGCTCGGCATGGAAAAACAATAAAGCTTCAGAGTGGACTGGCCTTAATGATCCCAATTATTAAAATGATTTAATCGTCTTTCTATTGCTCATTTAATTCTAATGACTTTTTTGATGACCAGTGTTCTTTGAAAGAGACTAAATTAAGCTCAGTAGTTCGATTGGCCTCATAATAGTAGCATGCAAAATTAAATTGCCATAGTTCAAATGAAAGCCTTACCTTCTGTAGACTTGTGGGATTCAGCTGGGTTTTGTCTATTATCTTGACAGCCACCTGTGTGGAAAAAGGTGACAGTGTTTCAGCTTGTGCGAAAAGTTCAATACAGAAATACACCGTTAATGCACTAACAATACAGAAAATCACATCTCTTACTGAAAAAATACTATTTTGTCCGCACACTAATTCATGTTTTAATGCTGTGCATTATTGTGCCATAAAGACAATGGTTCCAATCCTTCATCAGGTGGTTTACTAAACATGGGGAAGACTAGGAGAGCTTTGAAAATAATAAGGAGAAACCATGATCATAAGAGTCCTACTGCTTTAGATTTCACAGAAACTCACAATAATTAAGTCATTTTGGAATTGAGAAAGTCGTCCCTAATAGAAAAGTGGTCTTTAAAACAAAACAAAAAAACTTTTAAGAGCAGAGGAACTGCAGTTCTGCTGGTGAATGGACATATTTAGCCAAATTAGAAGATTAGAGGCTTTCAATCAGTCTGCTCACCAACTAAAGGTCTTCACTGCTGTTGCCATTTCAACTGCAAACTGTGTCATCTCTACAGTAAACCTTATACAACAAAATCTCCAGTGTTAAATTAATACCTGTGGTGTTTATATAAGTCCATATGAACTCAAATGACCACTGTGCGTGTTACTTCAACAACAGAGATTTTGTATACAGCAAAGTAAAAGAAACATTTGGTAACTTAGGACAAGCAAGTACGGGGGACAGAAATGTTAGAGCTAAAATGTTCATATCAAGTTCAAGTTCAAGTTCAAGTAGGTTTTTATTGTCATTTCTCCATATACCTCGTATACATTGAAATGAAAT
>JAOUQW010000031.1:5394253-5425350 GCA_028565825.1 Olivaichthys viedmensis | reverse complement strand
ATATACATATACATATATATATATATATATATATATATATATATATATATATATATCAGAAAAAAATCCCCTAAAAGTGTAGCTTTAATTTTGCTTGTAGATGATTTATGATTGGGCTGCCTGTGCAATATTGTGCTAAAACATTTCTTGCAGGGCATTAACAGTTCAAGCAAGTTAGCTACCCTGTTATGGCCAAAATCGTTTTGCTTAATTCATAAATGCTACCATGGCTAACAAATAATGAATACAGCAGATGCTAAATTTGACTGACAAATAGAATAAATAACAAAGAATACTCAATATGAATCTTAAATATAACCTTTATTTATTAAAACAATCCTCTTCTGCTTCAGAGTACAAAAACATTAATGATTATGTATGAAATCGATTTTAAATAAAGAGAAGATTCCCAACTGCATAGAGCTTTTTCTTTTTTTTTTTACTGTGAATGGCACTGAATATACAAATATGCAGTAGACTATTGCAGTTATTACTGTATTCATATATAAGGCACTGCATGTTAGACTGTGGAGGTTGAACTATATATTCTACAGGAGTTACAATTAAAAACAAAATTAGTTTTTACCTTAAGACTGAAGCCCAATGCCAATGATGATTTTAAAAGCATTGTATTAAAAGTATTGAAATACTTGGTTATTTCCACTTAATCAGTGCTGCACACACAATGGGTGATAACACGGCTACAAGACAACAAACGTCTTGCTTTTGCATGGATCATGACTACACTATTCTTCATTTATCCATACAAATCATTAAAGTACATACAATATTTGGCTGATTGATATCTTGCACAGGGAACAGAGTTTTTTTTTCCCAGGGTAACCCACTGAAATCAATATATATGGCCAAGTGCTTTCCACTGCACTAGTCCATTGAAACCATTTGTGGGAAACACTCAAAAGCTTTGCCATACTGTGGCATTGCCGTCATTTCCTGGCTATTTATTGTTCTAGGGCCCTGTTGCCACTGAAACTAACTACAGAGGGACATTCAAATGAAAAGGAAATTAATCTGGATTTATTAAAGTGGCATCATCTAACCACATAAAAAGCTTCCCTAACTCTCTCATCAACTGATGCTGCAAACACTCAAGTACATTTCAAAATACCCCAGAACGTTTTGTCCCCTAGATTGAAAATGATTTCACTTCATTAATTACGTTGCCTGAGAACATTTTAGTCAATATTGAAGGGAACAGTCATTGGGACAGGGCCACTGGACAGGATTCAAGACAAAAAAAAAAAAAAAAAACACAACTGAAGACTATTGAAGACTGGAGTAACTATTAATTTCATTTTAATTATTTTACAACTTACTGCTAGCTTAAACTAAATAAAAAGGTTAGAAACTCACCTCTTGGTGCTTATATTTTAATATGAATTAACCAGTGATCTGGGCCATGAACAAGGCTGGCATCCATCCAATATGACATGTAAATGACGAGCCTCAGAAATGCTGGTATTTAATTTTAGTTAGAATTCGAATCAAAAAGAAGATATGACACTGTTTCTGCTATACCTTTTTTATCCCTAGCAGCTAGCTGATTAGCATCGATCCCTGTTTCTCTGGAACTTACTTTGTCTCAATATGTCACAGTATATCCTGTCAAATGTACACTTCCATTGTCAAGGCAAGTTTCTGGTTAGGTAAAGACACATATTTCTCGAACTAACTGCTAGTGGGCCTCTTCTAGATCAATATTAGCAATTCCAAAAAAATAGTGGGATCAACTATACAGCTGTCTTTGGACTTCAACATTAACATAAAGAATAAAAAGGAAGACTCTCGACTTGCACAGTTCATAATGTCTCAGCATTGTGGTGGTAAGGAGCTAGCATACTGAATATGTTTAAACAAGTTAGGCCATTAAAAGGAGAAGGGTCCTACGATGATGGTAAGCCGTAATAAGGAGCTGGTGCGATAGTTTGTGGCAGTGTGGTGGGTGATCATCTCTAGATCGATGATTATTTCCAGAGGACCCTCTAGGGACTTGGTCAACACCAACATTGCACTGATATTACTGGAACGCTGCAAAAGGGAAATGTGATCAAATTAAAGAGATCATTTAATCAATCCTTGCTAATGTGGCAAATTTTAAGTGAAACCTATGGTGCCTGAACACTGCCTCCGGTTTATTGTTAGCCACCCTTAAAAATACTGAGTTACTGTATTAAAGTATATTAGAATCTACAATAGACAGAAAAATACACATAAAAGTTGCTGGTGTATGATTGCAAGAACTGTTCCTCTTTAAAGGCAAGACCTTAATCACCTGAGTCTGAAAGCAATTGCTTCATAACATTACCATATTACCCACGCAAATTGAAGGCAATTTTACATACTATTTATGTGTATATATTTACTATAATGTATTACTGACCCTCAGGAAAAAATCTCCTCCCTCATTGCCGGCTCTGATCCTGAAGGTGTTGTGCGTGTTGGGATAGATGTTGGTGGCTTGGATCTGGAAAATGTCTGCCGGTATGGTGCGGTCCGAGTGAATATTCATGTACTTATAAACAATGGACTGCGGCAAGCCACGACACGCACTCGTAGTAGGACAGACACACCGGCTGCAAGAGAGAAAGAACACTTTAGTGGCTTTCACACAACAAAAAATAGGCTGGGCTATACACCAGACCTATAGACCTTTTCCAAGACATGAAGTAGTTACCCTCTAAAAACTCAATATGCTAGTTTGCCTTTTGTTGGTATCAAATATGCTGTTAATGCAGGATCTCATATCACACAAAAACTTTTACAAACACATCTGGCTTCGAGAATGCTGCCAGATTAACTTACTTTTCTGACGTGCGCACATAGGGCTCTTGACAGGGGTTTCTCGGGTAACACCGGAAGCCTCCGTAATAGTTCCAGCACATCTCATCCTCACTGCATTTGTGGCCTGTTTCACACTCGTTAATGTCTGCGAGATCAAAGGGAGAGAAAAAATGGAAAACATGGTTCAGACTCTGCAGAGTGTTCATATATTACAGAAACTACACCCTAAAGACTTATTACAACATAGGAGCCACACATCACAAAGCCCTTTATTCTAGAAGTTAAAGCCTTAAAGTGATAAGCATGAACAGAAAGAACTGCATTTAATATAATTATAATACAAGTGGGCAAAACCTACGTTAAACACATTTTATATGTGCCAGTTTCCCAGGCTTTTTACGGTTTGAGTGGGACTAAATTGCAACGACAATGGTGATTCACCATTGAAAATCTCCTTTAAATCGAGGCTTAGGCTTAATCTCTGTCTGGCAAACCAGCCGACGGAGTATTAAGATTAAACCCTTACTAAGCCCTTGGTCTCGCTGTTACTGTTGGGGGGTATTGGAAAACATGGACGATCCCTAAACTTATAGCTCAGGCAAGCACAGAGTTTATTCAGGTACACACACACACATCAAACAGTTCTGCACCATCAAAGTGCCCTTGGAACCGAGGGAAACTATTTCTGACACAGCAGTAAAGATTCATCAAGAGACTCTTGCTCGCTCTCCAACCTATTCACCTAACCCATGGGAGAGGAAAAAACAACACCGTCCACCGTTTGAAACTCTCCGAAAAAAATACCCCACAAACATAAATCTCCTTTTTGGGGGCTAAAACACTACCGCCTTGTTTGTGCGCACCCCGAGCTTTCGCATTCTTTCCATGACAGTGCGGTTGAGCGTTCCGAGCCCATATTCCGTTATATATCTCCCTTGGTGCTGACATGTCCAGTTTTGATACGGATCCGAAACGGGTGTGAAGGGTGGAAAGAGAATCGTATTTCACTCCCGGAGAGGAAGAGAAGGCCAAGTACCTTGACACGTTCTTGTTCCCTGGAGCTCGTATCCATCAGGGCAAGTGCAGGAATATTCTCCAGGGCTGTTAACGCAGGCGTACTGGCACATGTAGCGAGAGAAGGCGCACTCGTCGATGTCTGGATGCAATACAAAAAAAAGGAAGCCGTTCACAACAGGCACAGCATCTGTCTCAGCATATGTGCATACACATAGTGCAGAGCCACTACTATGTCACTAGAGAGTAGGCATCAATGCTAACAACTGTGTGAAAACAGACTAGCAGTTAGTTATGCATTCTTGGACACTGCCAAATACTAGATGCTAGCAAGGCAAGGCTGTTATTGTGGAGGAGTGAAGATGCTTAGCTAAGCCTGTAATCACTTCGAGCCAATGGTATTGATAGCGAGAGGTCATACCCACCTACACAGGAAACAGAGTCAGGTGCCAGCTCATAGCCCTGGTTACAGTGGCAGATATACGAGCCCATGAGGTTGTAGCACTGATGCTCACACGGCTGACTCACCTGACACTCGTTCACGTCTGAAACAGAGATCAGATCAGGTGGTCTTCAAACTCTGACATAATGCTGAGAGAAAGACAAGTTAATTTGAATATTGATTGAAATGCTGTCCCAAGTGTGGTGTACCCAAAAAGCACACCCAGTATGACCACTCCTAGCATGATTCTGTTGGAAATGACCATGTAATACATTTTCAGTTTTTTCTGTATTTTTTTTCTTGAACTTCAGACAGAATCTGCAAATCTGCTCATTATGTTCCACCTTATTGAGTCCAGCCCATATTAAACTAAAATCGTTATGTGATTTTTAAAAAAAGAAAAGAAAAGAAAAATCACCAGAAACAAGATAACATAGTATCTATGTATCATAGTGTGTCTGGTTATGTCTCAAATTGCGCACTCTGCACTATATTCTTGTGTCATACACTATGTACTTGACTATCTAGTACTGGGATTTTTTAGTAAATCAAACACTTATGTTTTGTACTAAACAAAAATGACAAATTACTGTATGGTACCTCACGTCATTGAACAGCCCCCGTAGGAAGAACCGCCCATTTTAAAATGTAAAATGTTTTTCGGTGCTAATTTATGTCTGTGATGTTCCAGCTTGTGCATTGGCCATTTAGAAAATTTTTAACTGCCAGGTTTGCCAGGTCTGCATGACAGAACCAGCCTAAAAAACAATACCAAAACACAAAATATGGACCTTCCAAACCATATACACAAGTCCATCATGACTATCACTATGATATTTAAAAATAACATCATACAAAACATTTTTAATGTAACAGTATTAAAAACACAGTTCCCCTAAATACGTTTTTCACCAAGGTCCTGCAATGGTCTTGTATTATTACACATATTGTAATAAAAAAAGAATAGCTATGAGTGAGAAGACCAAAAGAATGAGTAGACCAAGTCACTGATGCACAACATAATATTTGTGAAGTAACGTACAGAGCTAATAATGAGAATGGGTACATGAGAGGAGACCACCTAGCACAGCCATTAATGCACGCTGAGTCAGGGGTGTGTTTCCATGGCTAATGTGTTTTTGTGATAATCTTGGAGTCAGTTTTGTACAGGATTTGGGTATAAGTACTGTGCAAAAGTCTTAGGCACCCTAAGTTTTATATATAAATGTTATCATAGTAAAATAAATAGAGGACAAGATGGACAATAATTTTTGGACACATACAAAGTGGTAAGTAAAATGTAAAAACCTGGATGTTTCCCTGTTCACTTAATTTAACTTGGTAACAAAGTGATGAGCAGAATTAGTATCCTGCAGCAGGAAATACACAGAAATGTACAGTGCTGTTAAGTATGATAGTTTGTCTGCATGCTCCAGTTGAGATGTGTAAAGTTGTTAGTAGTGTTTTGGTGGGAACATGTTTGACTCTCTCTCTCTCTGATTAACAGTATGCAATGTGCCAATGGAGGGGAGATTATTGTGAGCCCGAAACAATGAATACTGCTTTAAGGAACAATAGCATCTGCGTAGAAGCTGAGCGCAATCATATTTTAACACCTCTGTTTTGCTTCCTCCTTTCACTCAAATGGGCTGAAGATGGGAAAAAGCCTGGCTATGAGGTATGAACAGATGTCCTGAGAGTGTAAACAAAAGCCATTTGAAAATGGCATGGCAGGTTTGGCTGAAACCTGGGACACTTTTATAAATTCCAGATAATAAATGTGCTTTTGCTTCTTTAATTATACAATACACATATACCTACATCCTTATTTTTGATGGTCGCTTGTAGAGTCATGGGTTTTCTTTGGATAATACTACAAATTTACTTTCTCTCCCTCTCTGTCTCTTTTTCTCTCACACACTTGCACGGATTGACCCAAGCTTGACATACTGTTTGTGTACAGAATCCTATCCACTGGCTTGGATCACTCACCCACACAGCTGTGGTTGTTGCTGGCAAGCTGGTAGCCAATATTACACTCGCAGTAGTAGGACCCCGGCACGTTCACACATCTGTGCATGCAGTAGTGTGACATGAGGCACTCATCTCTATCTGCGGGGATACACACAAACACATTGTGTTGACAGTTTTCCCCAAGCCTGTCCAAAAGAGTATTTCTCTAGTGTTGAGTGTTTCTGTGAATAGCAGATATGTAATATATACAGATATTAAATAATTAGGTCTAGGTCTGCGAATTTAAACAATATAGTAAAGGCAAGAATCATAGGCTAGGGGCAAGTTTGTCAGTATAACATTCAAAGCTTAATTCCTGAAATTCCAGACTTGCATTCCTCACTTTCGTAACTACATACCTTTCGCATTAGTTTCGCTGTAGTTAATGAATAATTCATAGTAGTTACTCAATAATATTCTTTAAGATAAATAACTAAATAATAATCCGCGAGTTAAAGGAGTTAAGGCAAAAGGGTTTAATTTGGGGGTTCGGAGACCTCTCTGGTAGAAATATGTTATTGCAAGCAACTCGTGGAAGGACATTTCCCAACGTGCTAATTAATCTGATGGTTGTAAAAAAAAACTATCAAAGAGCATATAAGGCTGCGTCACAATCTGTAATTCATTTTCTATGGAGACGGGCGAAGATTGTGGGAGCGAGAGTGGTGCAAAGCAAGCGAAGAGAGCGGAAAAGATTTTTAATTTTTAAATTTTATGCAAATGAGAAGCGAATATCGCCCGATGGTGGCCAATAAGATTGTTTTTATGTGGCGTGGGTCTCATCATGAGTCACGACCATAAACGTACAACTAAAACGTGTACGAACATTAAGCGGGACATAAGTACATAGGTTGGAATTTAATTAATTTTCAGAAACACAAACAAAGGTATAGAAAAGCTATCCTGTCTGTTTTACCGCAAGGGCATAGAAATAGCCTACTACTGTTGACGAAAGATGTACCGTTATGAGAATATAAAAACTTTATTGGGCACATCAACGTGACTCTCACAGTTAACCAGTACTAGGTGAAAGAATGTACCCTCTCACCTTCAACACATATTTGTGATTTATATACCAAGCTGATGTTAGCCAGTTAGCTCACACAAAGCTGAAAGTAACATTAACTAGCTAGCTAAAACATAGAGTGCAGAACAAAACGCACATGTCTGGTCGCTAATTGTTTTAGATCATACTTTCTCGTGCCACCGTTTTGCTTGAGTAACAGCTTTACAAATGTAACGTTCATGTTACTGTGTAATGAAATAAAGCCTATCTACAACATATAGCTGTAGGTCATATTTGTTTAGCAATCCCTGTGCTCTATCAGGCTTAGCTGAGTGTGTTGATTCTTGTATTGAGTATTGCATAAATGTATGTGTGTGTGTGCATGGTTGCATGGGTGTGTGTGTGGATGGTTGCACTGACTGCAGCAGAATTGAGGTGCTATAACATCTATATTGCTGCCCTGAGTGAAACTAGGCTCTTGGATGAAGGATTGCTAAATGAGGAAGAAATGGGCTACACCTTCTTTTGGAAAGTTTATGACTCTAGTGCTCATCATCTGCATAGAGTGGGACTGGTGCCTATGCACCAACAATGCAATCTGAAAATCAAAGCCAAAGATCAGCTATAAACTGCTGGATTTTCACCGGATCCCCAAAAGTGATAAGATCCACTTGCTTGGTGACTTCAATGCTTGGGTGGGCCAGAATAACAAAATACATAATAGGGTGCTTGGGTGATTGCTGACCAAGATTGCTGTCTATCAAGCTGTCTGTGTCTGGGCCACAGACAACATATCAAGTCTTTATAGAGCTTCCATATAGGCTATCTTCAGAGCATTCTGGGAGTTACGTGACGTGACCGTGTGCCCAACAATGAAATACTGGGGAAGACCAATTGCAAAAATATAAAAAATTGCACACCACCAGCTAAGCTGGCTGGGGCATGTCATTAGGATGCCTCAACTCCGTCTCCCCTAGCTGCACTATGGCCGACGCTTAGCAGGACGACAAAAAAAGAGTTTCAAAGATCAATTAAAGACTTTACTAAGGTCATGCAAGATTAAGCCTGAGAACATGGAGCAGGCGGCTGCTGATCATGACATCTGGTGGCAGTGGTGTCTATATGGGACACACAAGCTAGAGGAAAAGAGGACAGCCAGAAGAGAGCAAAAGTGTAATCGGAGGAAAAATCTCCAAGAATGCTGTTGCTACCAGTAAAACTTATATATATATATGCTCCACCTGCAATAAAACTGGTGGGTCCAGAATTAACAGCCAACAAAGAATTCACTGTTAAGGACAACCATCATCATTGGACATGATGGGCTACCTTAAGCAAGCAAGAGTACTATGACTAATTAGCGTATTACCTAGCAGACTAATAGCTAGTGACTTTTTTGTGATCTATGTACAGTCTCAAACTAAATATTTTTAAAAATAGTTTCTTAAGTGCCGTGACCTGCTAGAATCCTAAAACGAATTTAACAGGATTTAAGATTTTATATATATCATTTTTGGGGTCTAGATTAGGTGAACAATTGGACTGTGATCAATACCATTAAAGTATTTTGGAGCCTTTGTATATCTTCCACACAAACATTTTACATTTCTACACTGTTTTGTGACAGATGGATGAGTAAGTTGAGAGTGTTTAAAAGCAGGTGTCTCACCCACACACTGGTCGCCATTCTTCTGGTAGCCTGCCGGACACTGGCACAGGAAAGAGCCTCGGGTGTTATAGCAGGTCTGATCCGCATTACATGTGTGCCTTCCTGTATTACACTCGTCTATATCTGCACACACATAGATGCAGGATAAAATAGGGTAGTACACTAGCTGTTTTAATTTATTTAACACTTTACTGAACACTTCACAACAATATACTAAAATACAATGTAGATATATTTATAGAATATTTATTCAATAATATTTAGCCATACACCAAAAGGTATTTTATATGGTCTATTTAGTATATCAGGTACTTGGGGGAAAAAACAGTTAAGAGTTATTAAATAATAAATACTATACTGCAGTTATCTATGTAGTAATTTCTTCTTATGTATAGTGAGATTTGAACAAAGTGCTGTACATCATTCTGGACACAACACATTATTTTATTTTATTTTATGTCTTTACTTTTAGCAAGGCTTCCTACAAACGATCTAAAACCTATGAAGCTGCACAGTGCTACCATCATCTGAGAACAAGTTTGGGATTCTACGTATGTTATCGAGAACATTGATTTCAAACTTTTGAACGATGGTGTATACAATAAGATTTGCCATAGATAGTGAAAACGTAAGCCATCTGTATAGATTTTTTCTAAGAGTGTAGGTCTTTATGAACTCTGATGGGAGTTGATTAAACTCATGCTTTGACTTGTAAGGGGTTCCTTTTCTATGGCCGTACAAGAAGGGAAATGCTGGGCTGATTTTTGATTTTTAGAGCCATTAGCCTCCTATCCCCAGCCTTTTGAAAAAAAAAGTAACATATTGAAAATTTATTACGGAACATTCTATTTAGATTCCGTAATATATCAACAACATATTGCAATAGATTCCATTTTCATATGGGCAGCAGATCAGTGTTTTCCAGCCTGCAGAGGGGTGTGGTGGGACCTTCGATGAGGCTGATCGTATCTCTCCCTAGTGGTGTCCTGAGTGTGTGAGAACAGGGTTATGGTGAGGGTGCTTCTGAGGTTATCCGACGTGCTTCTGTGCTTCAGAGAAAGTTCATTTCATTCTCTTTAAAACTGCAGAGCTGGCCAACATAGTCCGTGCACACGTTCTTACAGGCATACAGTATGTGCATGGATACACACAAAAAGGGTTATACATGCACACAAACACAAAACAACATTCAGTTTACATTAGGAAGCTAACTTATGCTTGCCTAAACTAAAATAACTTGCATTACTTCAAGTACATAAGAAAATAGAAACACTAGAGACGTCCAAAAGAAGTCTAATTATCACAAAACGTGTTGACGCTTGGCTGAGGTGGCAAAACTGCTTATCAATAAAGAGAAGATTCAATAAATGGTGAAGGAAGCATATTTTTTCGCATAAATAATGACATAACGAGTGTGTCTTCCAGTCTTTCCATGACTGTGTGTGTTTGACTGGTGGTCTTTTTATTAATCCATCAAAAGACTCAGTTCTTTCCATCTTCACAATTTGCAGAACATTTGGATAGAAACATATCTGACGCATAGCGATGCATCCCATGAGGGCATTTTCAGTGATGGAGAAATTACAATCGTCGATTCACTCAGCACAGGAAGTGGCACCTAATCCTGCTTAAGACACCCAAGTCTTTTCCAAGTACGATCCACGGCCATGTACGCTTAGCACAGGTCATCAGAAATCTGCAGCCCCAGAAATCTCAAGCCGGTAACCGTTTCCACTTACTTGCCATGTGGCTCCCTTTGCACCCCCTGAAGTCAACAATGAGCTCTTTGTGTAACACACATTCAGCTCCAATGTATTGTTAGAACTTTGCAATCTCACATTCTTACAGTTCTATACAAGGGGTCTTCATTGTCAGTAACTGGGGCAATTATAATAGTGACATAGACTAATTTGATGATATGTTATATTTTCCTACGTAGTCAAAAATTAATACTAGCCAAGTGGTATTCCAACCCTGACCTGTATAGCATGAATCTGCTAATTGAAATACTTGAGACGAGTAAAAATAAATGCGGATGAAAAAGTTAACATTAAGCTACAAAGCAATTGAAGTGTTGATGAAAATTATACTGCATGAGTGTGAAGGAAGGATAAATACAAGCCATTTTGGACCTTGTGGATAACAAATATGACTAGAATATAGAAACCCCAGGAATATAAAATAGCAAGACTAGTACACTCCAAAAGTAAATTTATGCTCCTTAAGTACAAAAAACGGAAGGCTGCACCTGAATAGTAAATCATATATGTTCAGGACTTCTTGATAAAACTCTACACCAAACATTCAAGCCTAATCGATATCACTAAGATAGATACCTGTAAGCTAACTTGGGCATAATATTCCTGCACACTCACCTGCTTCATACCTTGGCCTGTGTTCAAAGTGCAATGAAAACTGCTCATGTTACACTGGAGCTTCCAAAACTGTCAGGGCCTTACACCAAACACTCTGGATAAATCTGCTGATATACTTGTTGTAACGAGTAAAAAAATGCATGCCAATGCCAACATAAAAAGTTACATTAGGATCAAATAGGGAAAAAAAAGGTGTTGGTATGCTACATTAGAATGGATGAACCCCAAAAAGACTAAAACATGTACTGTATATGAAGCAATATTGCAACTTCCAGATAACATTGCTGAGTGCTTCAACATGCTTAAAGGAGAATGCTGATTATTGATATGTAAAGTTTGAATGTTTATATGTATAAATGTATGGAGTTCATTTGTGCAGACTGTGTGAAAACAGATTTCCTCTCTGAGCACAATAAAGTGACTTAACCTAACTTTACCTAACCTAAACTAGCCTAACCTAAATCTAATCTAGCCAAATCTAAACTTACTTTACCTTACTTAAGGTAACCTAACCTAACCTAACCTAACCTAACCCAGCCTAACCTAAATATAACTTAACCTAGCATAACCTAGTCTCTCAATCCTGATTTATGTTATTCGCTAGAGAGTCTGGTACTTACTAAACATAGCCAAGAACCGCCTACTTTCACAGGAAGAGGCTGTCTGACATTGCAAACAGGCAAGTGTTTCAAACGATACCCTCTAATAACTTTAAAACGTTTTTTTGCCGTGAACTCTTTTCAATTCAGTGGCTATATCTCGTACCAAAAACCTTATTGTGTCACTGTGTTGAAAAGTTTGTTTTCATAAAATTCTGAAGCTTGTGGCCAGCTAAGTGTATAAAAGATATCAGACATTGTGTGAACCATGGGCGGAGCTTCTGAGGCCAAGACTGAGCATAACCGAACCTAATCCAACCTTACCTAACCTATCTTAACTTTACCTAACCTAACTTTAACTAGCGTAACCAAACCTTACTTGTCAAACAATCATACACAAATTGACTAGTGTATAGCAATCTGTAAGATCGATGCCTGATTCCATTCCATATTAATCGGATTTTTTTCTTGTTTCCCATATGCTCGGACCATTTTCTACCACCTGTCAGATTCCTCCCTGGCTAGTTTGGTAGGTAATGTGCTGCTGGTAGGTAATGTCCTCCTCTAACTAAATTCATAACATTAATAGGTGGGTTTTAGATGGTACAATCAAATAAAACTGTAGGACTTAAATCTCTGGTGACTTTTATTTAACCATGGGTGATTCTGAAGAAGAATTAAGAAGAGTTTTTAAATATTTTTTTAAAAACATATGCTCTTCTAATCGGGCTCTTCCCTCTCTGTCTTTCTTTTATAATGTGAGCTGCTTTGAATTGCACCAGCTCTAATACAGGGATTTTCACAGTCCTAATCATGATAATCTCATTTGTTCAACAAGAAGTCTTGGGTGGTCTGCTGCTACCCACCCTTTGTAGCAAATACACAACAAATTAGCCAATTAGCAGTTTCCTTTTTCAGAAAATAACTCTGTGGCACATGTTATAAGATACACAGAGCATAAATTAAAATGGTTTATTAGAATATAGATTGCTCTGACTAAAACTAGGTATCTCATTTACCTGTGGCGAGGGACACAGCAGCATGGCAAACACACACACACACACACACACACACACACACCCACACACACACATACATAGTACGTGAGAGTGATGTCATGTTTTGGCCACTGGCCCCACCTGGAGTCTTAAGTCTGAGTAAACATAGCTCAGAGCCCCACTTGGTCCTCGTTCCATTTGCGCCTCCCAAAAGCTCCCAAACCTGGGCTGACCTCCCACTCGGCCACCGCGAGAGAGGAGGAAAAGAGAGGAGGGGAGCGATCGGATAGCGTGAGCAAGCCCTGTGAATGTTTGTGGAAAAAGTGAAGAGTATTCTCTCTCCCTCATTTTGTTCCCTTCCCTTTTTTCTATGCCTAATGTTTCATTTGACCAATTCAGATGTTTAAATTGCATGCATAAATTTACTTTCTTATTTTGTCTTATTCTGTTCAGCCATTCAATCACTACTTCATAGTACAGATTTTATTAATTTTTTCTCCAAAAATGAATCGTTATAATATGCAATACCGTTCAGTTAAATGGATTGTCTGTGATGTACTGGACAAAATTCGCATTGACAGCAACAAAACGAGAAGAAGCCAACCTACCATGGCATGCTACAATATTTAAGTTAGTAAAGTTTGTAACTCTTGTCAATCTCAGATAAATCTATTTTAAATGCCCTAATGTTTTGAGTTTTTATTGATAGTCCTAGTGCGGTCCCAGAAATTCTAAACTGAAAGAACATGTTTAAAAGCAGCATAAAATTTCACATCCCATATGCACCAACAATTACATAGCTTAATTGTTAGCCGAGCTGATGGCTGTAGCAGCCAATTGATCTCAAAAATACTCAAAAGTACTGCACAACTGTGACTTTTCTTAAGTCCACATTTAAAAAGAACAACCACATTTCACAGTAATTAATGGTTTGATACGGTTTTCACCTTAAATGCAAAGAGCATTAAACATGTTTAATAACAACAGAAGTTTGTCATAGTTGTCCTATAGTTTTAAACACATCCATTTACACTGTAATGGAATTTAGAGGATATCCAGCTGCCCTGTGTCCTTTCTCCATGAAACCTCAAACCTTGTGCCAATTGTTTTTTTGGCTACAACTCCCATGTAATGTTCTTTTTTCCACCAGATCTGCACTGACATGATATAACTTGCTGTATTCGCCACACTGGGGGGGCATTTGGTTCATTTTTTTACTGAACCATTGTAATGGAAAGTGGGACATTGTCCAAAAAATGTCATCCTATTTACACAATTCAATTTCTTGAATAGTGTAATACCTTGGAAAAACCATCATCAGGGCCAAAATATTTGAAGTCAACAATCCATTACATTTCACAACAATTTACGTGCCTGTCATGTATTAGCCTTAAGGGAATAGATTCACAAGAACCTTAAACACCTTTAAAAGTGTTAGCACTCTACATGACAAAGCAAATACAGCTCCAAAAGGATTATTGGGAAAATATTTTATGACATATTTATGAAGCTACAGAGGATTATGGAAAACTAGGATTAAATCTGTTGTATCATGAAACCTTTTGCCTTCTCTCCTATTCCCAGGGTATTTCTGAGATTTGATCTTTTAAGAATTTCAATTCTTTTATTTGGCTTTTAGTGACAGATAAGGCTTCACAAACCCATGGCCTTTACCGAGAAACAGTGAAGATCAATTTCAGAGTGAAAACAGAAATCTTTCCCTGGCGTCACTGCAGAAATGCCTCTCTCCAGTTCATGACCTAAAATAAAATCAGGTCCAGAGCATCTCAGATGGACAAGAAGAATTAACATTCCGAATGATCCATGCTCGGTTGACCTTTTCCTGGCCAGTGGAATCTTGGGATGCTTTGATGCTTCACTGGTCTACATGAGCAGTTTGGATACAAATGCCTTCCAATTCAAACCAAATCAACCAAATGGAATGGACTTCCATTTGGGTCTTGGGAAAGACAGATACGCATCAATACTGGAGACCCAAATGAGAACAATTAACTAGCATATTCACTTCAAGTGTTTGGTGCTGATTTTATTGGCACCAAGATATTGGTGCCGTTTAGATACCGGCCAAGTGGAGATCATTGTGTAACCTCCATACGAGGATGGACGGATGTAATACCAAACCTTAAGCCATCACCGAGGTCAGCATCTGCTTAACCACACCCAGGAATTCACAGCAATCCTGTAGACACACCACAGGCTTGCATTCAAACACGGGCCATCCGTTTACACTGAGAAACTCAAAGAGGAATCCAGACTTGCCACCTTTGACTCAATAGATATCAGAAGCTGTCAAAACTGTGCCAGAGAAAAGGTTAGGCAGACCTCCAGGGAAGTTGCTCCTGCTTTGAGAATAAGATAAATGTTCTGTTCCTGACATACTTAACATCCTGGCTAATGGGAGGGCAGATGTGATGCTATTTTCACACAGTGTCTCAGCTATTTATGGGATAGTGTAGTTTGCAATCTTTAACGATCTGTATGAAGAATGGGGAGACTAATCCTCAGCATTTGTCCTTCATGTAACGCTAAGATTCCATGTAAACCTAAGTACTAATACAACCATCCATAATGGCAATTCTCTCCTTTGATCTTATTGTTGTTAATACTTGTGCTGCAATACCTTCAAACTTCAATTAGATCATACCACAGGCCAACAATCAGTAAATATGCTAAGAGCAGGTGGGCGGTGGCCTTGAGAACAAACAAACAAACCTCCAACATTGTGCAATACAGTACAGTGCAGTTACTAGAAAGTTTCTAGGCCCTTTGACTCAAAACTGTGCAACATGGAGGCTCTTCCTAAAAGAGGAGGTCATGCCGGATGGTTCTTTTGACCCAATGCCAGATCTGTTGGTTTGGTTGGCCAGATGACTCTGGCACAGCACAGAGGAACAGAAAGATCAACAATTTCTCACATGCAGGGGCAGGAAGCAGCTGGAGTCCAGCAAACACAGCCCAATAATAACAACAACACTGCACACTTACACGCAGAGCCTTATTTAACTCCTGGGTCTTTTTCTTTCCAACATTATTAGGACCAGGCTAAATGCTGTGGAACATGCAAAATATGCAGAGCTACACTGTAGTTAGCCAAAGAACAAGGACAGAATACAAAGACAATAGTACCATATACCACTATACCAATGCATGTGGTCATCATATGGTATTCTGCTCTGCTGGAGTTAAACAAGCTTTCTCCTATTAGTGTTATCTCTACAATAAATAATACCTTCAAAGGAAACATTTCTGAAAAATGAACAGTGATGACATCTGATCTAAAGGAATTTTCTCTGTTTTTTGGAATTTCCTCCTTTTTGGGACCTCAGTCATCCCACCATATGGTCTCAAAGTGCTAACAAATCAAAGTAATTGTCATATAAATTGACTGCCAAGTAAAGAAAAAAAGAAAAATAATAATTGGCCTTTTTGTTTATCTAGAACCCACCTAGTTAAATCATAACCATAAGCACTATAGGAGATACAGGAAAACCAATGCCAAAGAAGAGTTTCTTTCACACTATACCTATGAGATGCCAAACATTTACCCACCAAATCTGTTTCTGGCCATGACTTCAACATTCTTTTTGATTATGAATTGATCTGATGGTTATCTTTGTGGTGACTCATTTCTTCCATGATGCAAATGGAAAAAACGTCCAACTTTCCATAACCAGTTGGTCATAAGCCTTGTATCTCCCTTAAGAACACTGTGTGGTAGTTTGTGCTCAAAAAACTGCTAATTTGTATTTGTCATGGCAAAAACATAACTGAACTAAATGATCTTCAAAAACTCAGCCTGAAGATCATTTGGGCCTCAGAGATGAGAAATGTTAAACGTCACTTAAACATTATGCAAGCCAAAAGTGTGAGCAAGGAAACCTTGGTTTTGGATAGTTTGGACTGAGCATCGTTTCAGAACACAAAAAACACAATGCCACGCAATAAGCTGATGGCAAATTTCACACTGCACATCAGAACAAATTGTAGCATGACACATAAACTTTGAACTGGAACTGGTGAGGGGGCTCACAAGCTTGGAATAGAGAATAAATTTTGCTACCATAGAAAAACCTTGTCTCTCTGGGGAAACCCTTAAAGGTTTCTATGTAGAACCCTACAACTGAGTCTTTCCCTATCAGAGACGGTCCAGAGTAGAATCCCTTTAAGAACAGGAGAACGCTTAACTATCTAAAGAACCCTTAAGAAGTGTGGTTATTTATTCCATGGTTGGAAAAGAAAAGACTGTAAGTTGGCTTTTGATCACATTATGACCAATTATTCATTGGGCAGATCCTTTTATTCAAGGTGCTTTACAATTACGGCACAGTCTAAGCATTGAGCTGAGCAGTTGAGGATCAAGGGCCCAAATGTGGTTCTCAGGTAGTCCTGGCTTTTAAAATTCACAACCTTCCTGTCACTAGCATAGATCCTTAACTGCTGAGCTACCACTGCCCTCATCATGACTTCATGGCTATAAGTGAGTGTGTTGTTAAAGACTGCATTAGACTTGCTCAAATGTTTAAAAAATATAGGCCTGCAGTAGATGGAACAAATAGTTTTTAGTTAATTCCCAGTTAACTCTCCTCCATAAACAGATGACACTATGTAATGTCAATACAGGAACTAGAAAATAAAACATGAAAAGTTGCATTTGTCATCAACAGTGCTGATTGAGTATTAGTTTTGAAAAATAACACTCGTTTTTATGGAGGAGACTGACCTAACCCTGGAAGAAAAAGGACAGTGACCTCATGAGTAGAAGGAGGGTATTTATGTGTATCTCTCAAAGGCCTTTTGCCTGGGCACGCAGGTGTGCAATAGTTGCCATATTAAAGGAAGTCACATACCAGGGTCTAGTGAATGAAAGTGTGTCTGAGAGAGAGAGAGAGAGAGAGAGAGAGAGAGAGAGAGAGAGAATGTAAACATTATGTCATTTAAGCCAAGTAAAAAAAATAATGAGGAAAATGTTGTAAACATTATGTCATTTAAGCCAAGAAAAAAAATAATGAGGAAAATGCTCTGACACCTCAGGTTCAGTTTACCAAACCAGCACTTTGATGTCACTGGACCGCTTCCAAGTATTGTCAGGGAAAGGTTAATGTTATTAGTGAGTTTTTCACATCTATGTACTTGAGATTTTACATATGGATTTTATATGTTGTCACATATAACTATAGGCTCAAACATAATGTTAAGAGCAGTTCTTATTGGCTGATATTAACCTCAAACATGTAATCATGTCACGTGCGCATATTTATGTGTGTGTGATTTTGCTGACCTGAATCAGCTCTTGGTCTAGATTTCCACCCAAGACGAATGAGTAAGCATGGCATAAGCATTATTCGATATCTTGAGGTTTCTTTATTACCAAATTTATAAAAGACAGAGTGGGTGTCTGTTGCTGGAGCAAACTAAATACAATATTTAGCTTGTTAAGCACTAATTGCGCACGATAAAAAAGTTATTCCAAAAGAAACACACCTCTGATTAAGACAAATTGTCTTGAGAAATCAAAGACAAGGCTTTGTGAGTCTCTGACGCAATCCACTACTATTTTTTTAAATAAATGTAACTACTTAAAAAATATATATATATACTATTTACCAGATTATGATAAGTGCCCTGTAGATAAATGTAACTACACAGCCCAGCAACGGTAACTTAATAATTTAATTAAAGCCCAATTACAGTAGTTACCTTTAGTGCAAAATTGTGTTGACTGCTGTAACTAACAACCTACAATAAACGGAGGACACAGTGAATTAAACAAGTTAATATAATATAGCTAAACACAAGCTCTCTACACAGGTATTCCTAAAGGTGCAGTGAACTTTCTAGCAGTCTGTTTAGTTTTTTGTGTTCTTATTTTCAAGGAGGCTCACATTGCTTGCCAAAGAGCACAAAGTCATTTATTGATTTTCTCCTATAATTAGGTCCTATGGCCCCACGTAACTGGTCTACCTAAGATCCATTCCTGTTTTACAACCCCTATAAACTGGAATGGGAGGAATGAGCTGTACCTAACATTTCACTAACAAACACTTGTAACGTAAAAACACACTGGCCACTGATTTTCTCCACGAATGAATACCGTTCAATCCATAACTCAAATCTGACTAAGCCAGGGGTAAAGATTTACCTTAAGAGCAGTTTAATGTTTTGTAATATAATGTTAGTAGATGCATGAAGCTGCGTCCTTCTCCAGTTAAGAAATGGAGCTTCAGTATTTCGTTTTAGCTTAAATAGTAAAATAGTCATGATAAAATTTTGGTGGGCTGCCCACATTGTAAGACATTGTATGAGTAATGAAGTGAGAGACAGGTGCTGTCTTCTTGCTGGCCTTTTGATGTGGTAAAATGGGGTGTAATAAAGGTACCGGACAAAGGGAGCTTGTTGACTCCTTCAATTGTACATTAGACCAACAGATGTTGTTGCCCACGCGCCTGCCGTTGCGGTTGGCACTCAAGAGCCATTTGTGTACCAACCGTGATGCCAGACCCTCCCTCAGAAGAATACAAATCACAGACACAGCCTCTGCACCTTCTGAACCCCGTTGCCGTGAGCAATGCTACCGAGCCATTATGTTCTAAAGCTTCTTCATCTGTATGTAATTAAAGAGAGCCTCGATGCCCGGTGAGGTGCTGACTTATGACTAAAATAAACCGTTGAAGCATAAATGGGTGACCACAGACCACAGCAGGAAAAAGAGCACGCCAGCTGCATCATCCATCACAACTCTCATTTGAGCTGCACTGGTATCGACTTTGTAATTTGCCGCGGTTGTGGCAAAATTGTTCGGAGCAAATCACGCGTTGCATGATTCAGCATCCACAGGATGTTTGATGCCTTCATTATTTTCCAAAAAGACATGGTAGATGTTGAACATGCACCGTCCCCATCAAAGGATATTAAACCCAAGACAAAAACATTAGACCCGAGGCAACCAATGGCAGAGATACTTGGTGTAAAACAGGAAAATAGGGTGAACTGGGCTGCTTTAAACCCCTACTTACTTATAGTGTTGTTCATTTGACTCAGACCTGTTATGTTGTGTTTCACATTGCTAAATAAAATAGTTGAGCTTCGAAGGTTTTTCTCAGATTATGTGAGTTTGGTAACACTTTACTATAGGGCACAGTGTTCAGAAGGCTACATGACACCTACATAAGACCTTCATGACAACTGACAAACATTTATAAACGCTTATTCCAACAGGTGTCAACTGACAAACATTTATAAACGCTTATTCCAACAGGTGTCAGTTAAATTGACAAAAACAGCCTTTATGACAACTGACGCCTGTTGGAATAATTGTTTCTAAATGTTTATGTCAGTTTATGTCAGTTGTCATTAAGGGCTTATGTAGGTGTCATGTAGCCTTCTGAACACTGTCCTACAGTAAAGTGTTACCGTGAGTTTTTTGGGAGATAAATCTGTCCTCTGCAAATCTGTCCAGTAATTGCCTCACCCTGACAGCCCTTTAAATGGCTGCATTTTTCAAAGAACAATGACAAATTCCTACAACATCAGGAGACATGGCCCAAAATAGCTACCTCAAGGCTGTAAGTATTTATAAATTAAGACACTAAATTATTCAAGCACACTGAATTCATGTTGAAATTCTGACCACAGGTTTTAATATTGACTGTGGGTTGTAGTATATGCTAGGTTTTAATGCTCACTACAGACTACATCAACTAAAGGTTTAAAAGAACCCACCACCTGACTCATGATTTAAAATGCCAATCATGTCTTCATATTTTGTTTACTTAGCAATGGATATTCCATTGAACCAGGCCATTGCTTTAGATTTCATAGTAATATGATTGTAAAATGCATCTTAAACCCCCCAATACGTATCTTGGTTATTACCAACATAAACATAATTGATGGCAATAGGGCCCCAAAAGCCTTTCCCATGCTTGGGGATCCTCCTAATGGTAGGTGTGTGTACACATGTGGAAGTATAAATAAGAGATGGAGGGAAAGGAACAGCCAGTAAAAATCACCTTTCTGTTTTATATTTACACTAGTCGTTTTTAACAAGTTTAACTTTTCCTTGTTACTCTCACAGCCAAAATGACCATCATCTCTGTAACATAAATATGATTTTTAATAATGACTTTTGTTTTTATTAGAGAAACTTAGCCAAGTTTCATGTTGTAAAAATCACTTATAGTAGTGTTCCAATTTTTTTTAGCAACAATTCAAAATTGGATATAGGCACATTTGAGGAAACCTCATACACCTATATACATGTATCCCATTTTCAGACCTTGAGTTCCACTTAGGGTTGGATGAAAACTGACCATACCTAGTAAGAACACCTACTTATGCGACTTGGATGCTGGAAAACTGGTCCTACCTCTGCAGTAATTCTGCTCGTCCAAGGAGAAACCAGGTGAGCAGCGCACGGGCCTGTATGGACCGGGCACTCGACGCTCAGGCTGGGATGCTGGTTGGAGATTTGGGGGGTTCGGGTTCGGAAGGACCGGTGGGTTGGGAAGATTCGTTTCAGTCTGCTGTGCCGTCTCATCCCCGCTGCTCACAAAGATCTGCGCGTTCTGCGGCAGACAGAGGTATCCACCGAAGTGGTTATAACACTTCATACCCCCTTTGCAGGCATCGGCAACGATGGCGCACTCGTCAATATCTGTTGGAAAAGGGAACAGGCAGTGTCGGGCTATGGAGTGTTTTGAAAGAATGTCCGTGGTGTCTATGAAGGTTTTCGGTCATCTAGGTCATTTTTGAAATGTCTATTACTAGAAAGTCAAAGCGACTGCGGTCGCCCATTTGTGTCGGCCATAATCTTGTAGACGCTTCATCCCTCATCCTAGGGGTTTCATCGCATCGGTCATTCGTCTGTAGGCCTAGATCGTGTCACAAGTCTTTGACTTACTACTACTAGGCAAATTGTAGCAAAGACTGTCCCAAATTTAGGGCTGTTGACCGAGGCCATCTCCTACCTTTGCACACTTGTCTGACAGGATCATACTCATAGCCATCTGTGCACTGTAAGAGAATAAGAGAATACCATTACTTGGCATGCCGCAACCTGTTTTTTTGAATCCCTTCTCCACAAATAAGCATGCCATAATAAGTCTGAGGCAAATAACACGTCCGGTTGTTTTTTTTTTCCCTTTTGCCCAGAACTTGCGCCATGATTGCGCTGCTCAAAACAGCTGCTCGTCCAGAACATTTACTTCATAATTAAAAATAATAATAATAATAAAAAAACCCACTTGCCGTGTAAGTGACGGGTTCCTCCGGTTCTTGGGAAGAAGCCACGCGGGCCAGCATGGCCATTATCATGTAGATTCTAGGCATCGTAGCGGTTCTGCAAAGAAAACCAACACAAAAAAAACCCCCCAAACAAAATAAGCGCACAGAGAGGCGCGCGCGCGCTCAATGCTCATGCCGGTCTCCGGGCCGTTTAAGAGGCGTTATTACACCACTGTGAGCGATGCCGAGCGAGTGCCGACACGTCCCGAACGTACTCAGCTCCAGCGGCTGCTCGTCTTCCCGCTATATGTGCATTTCTGCTCAGCAAAGCTCGGCAATGAGGAATAGAAAGAAAGGAAAGAAAAGAAGAAAAAAAAACCACCCATGCACTTATTAAATGCGTTCCACTAAAGACGCCAATGGAAACATATAATCTGCTTTAGGATATGCAAGCATGCATGCGATGCACTTGTGTATAAAAAAAAAAAAGAAAAAGAAAAAGAAAAGAAGAGCCGAGTGCATCACCTGCGCTGCACCGTGTGAGCGGCTGAAGTTGAGACGCAGCCCTACCTGGCGTTACCTGCGCGCGCCCCGCGCCCTGTGCTTTCGGGGTCTGACTTCGATGCGCTGCACGCTGCGGATGTTGCCTGTCCTAACAGCAGGGCGATTTGGAAGTGTGTGTGTGTGTGTGTGTGCGTGCGTGCGGAGGAGTTAGAGTAATCATAGCGGAAACGCGGAATGCGGGGAGGTGGAAGGGGGAGGGGGAGGCGCGGACAGGTTCTACTGTAAGCGATCACCGGTCTTCATCGGAGCTGCTCTCGCGCGTGGAAGTGTGTGAGGGGCCTGTACGCTTTGTAAAGCTAGATTGTGGCTCCCTCTACAGTTTATTAGCCAGCCTTAGTTATATCCCTAGAACTGTGGGTGTCAGTGGGAACTCTTACAGCCCTGCAGAGGTTCAGGCTCTCTTCTAAGCCACCCCACATTCATACCAGAACGATATTGGTGGTAATGCTGATGGTTTTGGGAATGCGGCCTTATGTCCCAACAGGGATGAAGAAGATTGAGTTAAGTGAAGTTAAGTAAGTGATTAGCTGATGAGTTGAGTCAGGTGTTAAATGAGATAGGATGCTAAGCTCAATGCTTGTGGCCCACCAGGACTGGAGTCTGACGTCCACTGACAGGTTAAAGCTGCTGTAAGCAATTTTTTTTTTTTTTTAAAGAACACGGTTGCTAAAACTGCTTTTGCATTCTGATAGTTAGCAAATAGATACTCTGAGAAAAAGAAGAAGAAAAAAAACAATGCATCTGTCTCTTGTTCCTGGGGTCGGCAATCAGCAACTAAAAGTCGCAGCATGGTCCGTCTGTATTAACCAATGAGGGAACTTCTCTGTAAGTGGGCAGTCCTCCATGCTTGTCAGTTATTTTGCATGTGCATGTGCAAGGGTAGGCTATGAATAAACTAGAAGCAAAGCGCTAGCTTGATAGAGTAGGAGACAAACCTGGTATTAAGGCAAGAGTTTTTGATATATCATATGAAAGCAATGGCTGAAAAGGCCATCATCTGACCAAAAGTGGGGCAAAGCATGGGGGATACTACTCCTGCCAAGAGCTTATAACAACAAAGTCAAACACCCTGCTCACACAGGCGACGTCCTCTTTCCTTGCAGTGACACAGGTTGACAATTACGGATTTCTTATTTCAGCCAGTGACATTGTCAAAACTGTCAAAATTCTGCCCTGTCCTTTAAGGGCTTCGCTCCTGCCAGCTGTCCAAGTAGCTTATTCATCATGGGTTGCCTACTGCTGGTTGCCTGAGTAGCTCCTTTGGCTGGATAGACCAGGAGATCGCAATTTGGATAGCATTGCTGGCACAATTTGATTAACCCGGTCCTTGTTGAAGCTCTTATTATGGAGATAGCCGCTAGAAGGCCTTAACTACATTTCTCCGGGTCCAAGCAACAGCTAACAGCAGAAGCTGTTACGTCTAACTTCTCCTTCCAGGGCTCCTGTTGGCGTTCCCACTACCCCCATTGCTCTGATGACCTAGAGAACACTATATCCTGCAGCATTTGACTTAGCCTTACAGAGCTATAATTGTTTATTTACCTAGCTCCACCACTCTGACGCTAACTGCTTGCCCTCTGCGAGTGGTGGGTGTTATATCTATCCTCACCTCATGGGACTCAGTTGGTTCTGCCACTCTGGTGCTTTAGTAGAAGCTAATTGCTACCCTTTATCAAATCATACTGTGGAGAGCTAGGATTAGTTTCCCCCAACCTCTGGTGCCAGATAACTGCTAAATATGTAGAGCCCTACTTCTCCTGCTATATGGGCATTTCCCTTCTGTTCCCTCCATGCCACCCAAAAGCAGAACAGCTTGACAATGAGACACCAGTGCCGCGCTGCAATGTTGAGGGTGTTCATCAGTTGTTTCCATGCTGCGTTGGGCCCATTAAAAAGCAACCTCAATGATTGGCTTGTTTGTACCCTAACTAATAAGGAGGCAGGTAATGGCAGGTACACTGACCTTCCTAGAACATGTATCTCCCATTGGTGCCCCTAGTGTCGCTCATGTCCCTGGATATTATGTCTGACTTTTCTCACCTTTCCTACCCTCCTGCATTTATGTCATTTGAGTTGATCCCTTTGTTTAGGGAAGTGGTTACAACCAGCACTGGGGGTGGGAGTTAATCAATCATCAAAAGGGACACAAGGTCAGTGGGCTCCATTTCCCATGCCTATATCCTTCTGTGGGTGCTTCATTTATCTGTGCTGCTCACCTGCCTGGGCCTAGCAATAAGGTAGCAGGCATGCTGTTGAAGCAGGGACTCCCTTCAGAGGAGTGGGGACTGCACCCAGAAGTAGATAATATGGTTATTTTGACACGGCTTTGGTAGATCTGTTTGCCAGTGCAGAGCCACTGCCATCTCTGGTTTTCTCCATCAAATCTGCCTGCTGATGTTCTTTCCGAAAAACTTCTCAGTCAGTTCTGGTGGTTCAACCAGAAATGCAGATGGACTGTGACAGTCTGGAAAACTATCGTGAATGCACAGGCCTTGTCAATACAGGTTTTGCTCACCTGGCTTGGAGGATGTTTTGATAAGTAATTAGCTGATTAGATGACTGGTGTGCAGCTAATTAGTGTGACCCAATATTTAGTACTCGTGGTGCTATGCTTCCTACAGGGCCTGCTGGTTAGAGCACATACCCCACCCACCCCTAAAGTTTATATAGCTGCTATTTCAGTTTTTAATACATGGCTCCTTATTCAGCATATGAATGATTTATCCTTAGATCCTTGTGCACTGATCTATAAAAAGGCATGGCAGAATTCTGCCTTGGGATCTGGTTTTGATGTTGGACTTTTTAGCCTTAAGTGGATTTTAAGACTGCTTTTCCACTGGTTACTACTCAATCTAAGCAAGCTGCACACATTGGCTGTGAGTCGTCTATGCGGTTGACTGGATAGCTCTTGTGTCATCAAGGATCAGTGTCTTGTCACTTTACCTGGAGTATAGCTAGATCCTATGCAATGCTGTGGCGGATATCTGTGCAGCCTCACCCTGCAAAGGCACACAAGGGGTATCTACTGTGCTTCACCTTGCTCCTGGTAGTCATACAGAATTCTTTGAACGAGGGTCACATTCAAACGCAAAACAGTGTTTTCTCCTCATACATGCCTACGTGACCGGATGCACCATGCACTATTTAAGTTCTAACCAAGCTTACAGTTGTAAGCTAATCACTGAATCTGACATCACAAAACTTGTTTATTGCTCCAAAAGCCTATCATTATTCATAAAATAAATGATCCATTTTTATAACAGGCTGATATCTACTGAATACCTACTGCCTGCCAGATGTTAAACCCTCTTAAACTTCAGGGTGTTTACAAGATGGTTTTTGTTTTATGAACATCTGCTACACTTGGCTTTGTGCCTGGTTAAAGGAATGCATATGGCAGCAGTTTGTAGTCATGTGTGGGTACAGGAGTATGCTTGCCACATTACTTTGACTCACCCTGTGCATCTTCTTTGCAGATGCAGTTAAGTCAATAGAGGTGTCTTTACTAAAAGTGAATGCACTAATAATAGTTTTAAGTTTGAACCTTTTCAATAATGGCCAAATATACAAGTACAATGGGGGGGAAAGTACCCCTTAAAGAAACAAGACTAGACAAGCCTTGTTTTTACAATGGACTGCCATTGACTGCACAGCATTTATCATGCAAATGTCAAAGGTGCAGGATCTCTGACAGGATGTTAGAAATTGGTCTTCTGTATCTAACTGCTGAGAAAAATGCTTTAGTGCCTAGAGGCTTGCTAGCTTGCCAGGTATTTTGCTGCATTCAGTGCAGAAATATGAGTCCACCTTTCACTTTGTGAACTAACTTGTATCTCTCATGTATGCAATGAGAAGGCAATCAGTCATGTAGGTTCTAGAAGGTTCAACAGCCTTCTTATTGAAAGTCTAAGGGACATAGATTTGCTCTTTGTGTTGGGTTTTCTGCCTATTCCATTTTAGATGGATGGTGTAGCCATTCCACAGCCTCCCTGGATCAGTTAAAAGCTAAGGGGTTTGCCCATCATTTGTAACCTGCAAATCTTAGGATTTGAGCTAAATGGTAATAAAATATTAACATGGTCTTTCGCCTCATGGGCTCACATTTACTGTAGATACATGCACCAATTCAAATGTCACAATGACTGACTGAAGTTCTCCTGAAAACAGTGTTTTGCCTTTTATTACTGCTCTGGGATCAGCAGTCAGGTCATGTAATGCAAGTTATGTGCTGAGCTTCATTGATGGAGCTGGTGTTCTCCAAACATGGTACATCATTATAGCTCTCATAGTTACCGCAGCACTTTGCTATGGTAACTACTGCTGTAAACATATGCAGTAAAATCCTGAGTGTTGAATCTTGTAGCGTTCATTTGTATCCAGCTGTAGGTGTTTTTTCAACGTTGTAGGTATTAATTCAGCAATGAGAACTTTATTCCATTGTTGTTTTTGGGAATCGGCCATTAGATATAAGGCAGTACATGTTTTTTAGTGTAGGCCTACAAATTCATGTGGTAGCAGTTCTTGTGGATGTTTTGAAAAAAGTTACCCATACAGTTTTCATATCACTATTTTATTTTTACCTTCAAGCCGGATCCATGTGAGTAGCTGACATCCAGTCAAGGGAGTATGGAAGGAAATGTAGTCTAAATGTGCCCTGAATATCCGGATGACGTCTCTTTCGATGCTGAAGGCAATGCATCAAGAACTGATGGTCTCTTGGCATCATCCAATCAGTTCTTGATGCAGTATCATCAGCATCTGAAAGCTCTGGTCTCCTTAATTATTCAGTCCAAGATTCGTCCATGCTAACTCCAAAAAGAAAACAGTTAAATGATAAACAATAGGTAGCAAAAATGGCTATTAAAACCTCTTTGTTTGGGAAGACCCTTTGTAACAACATGTTTTTGTAATCATCTACTTTAAACGGCCGGACTTGAATCCAACTTCAGGCCGCTGATATGCCACCATGTTTAGCCCAATCCCAGCGGCTATTGTGAGAGTGAGATTGATGCTCAGAGAACGACTCACAGTTACCGGCTGAGATTTGACAAGGGCACAGCAATGCTCATAGATCCCTATGAGCTCAGATTGAGAGAGAAGTCAAGGTAACTGTGGCCTCTTCACAGAGAGCAAAAGGGTGCAACACTGAACAGAGTTAGAATGATTTAACTGGAAACTGTTGTGGAGAAAACTTTTCGAACATGTAATTTGAGACTGTGTACATTGATGCATCATGAAGAAGAGCCGCTAGAAAAGAGAATGTCCTAACTTGGTGCTATTGTAGCTTATTCAGTACCTAGCTAATATGTTGCTAGTTGATAGGCCAATTGGCAGGTAGCGAGATAGCTAAACCTGACATTTTTTTACACACACCTGATTCAACAGGTTCAGTAAGTGTGTTAAAGCAGGGAAATTAGCAAACTTTGCTGGACTCTGGCCCTCCAGGACTACAGTCTGGGACTCCTGTTTACATGGGTTTGCCCTATCGTTGAGAGATTCTGAGTTCGAATAGCTAGCCAATTATCAGTCTGAAAACTGCCTCCCCTGTTATTCAGAGAAACACTAGCCAATCACGGGCATCTGTGAGCTCATGTATATGGAAGAGGGTAGTTAGCGCTCTCATCCAAGCGCATTCAGCTTCCCTGTGACATGAGAAGATGTGGTGGCTGAATGTGTTAGCCCTCACCCTCCCAGACTGGTACACGTCATGCAATAGGGGGAGAGCTAGATAATGGGGTGGTCACAGATAATAATAGGGGGGTACATCATTAAAAGTAATGGAGTGTTTCATCGGAGAGGCTGGCTGCTGCAGGCCAGGCCCTTATAGGCTGATGACCAAAGTGTTTTAGCAAGAGATAAAACCTCATTCACGTGGAAGACAACACAAACCAACTGCACAATCTCTCCAGGTGAATGTGAGATATGACATCACGATCACAGTTGCCTGCAGAGATTATCCAGCCTGTCCCTAATGCAAATGCTAGGCTAAGCCAGGCTTCTCTCTCTCTCTCTCTCTCTCTCTCTCTCTCATACAATTAAGTCTCAACCTCCTATCCCGAATTCACATGACACTTACAAATATTTAACAATGACACTCATTGGCAAACTAACTACTAATAGTGTATTGACGTCATGTCGCAATTATTGTAATAATTATTGTAATGACAACTTGGGCATTCTACTCGGAAATAAGTCATTTGGCAACACGCATAACGCCAAAATGGATACGAGACGGCTATTACAGCCAGCACTTCGCTAAACCATATTTTAACGTCTTCAGTGGTTTTTTAAAGATAGAATGCTCAATTTTACAAAATAAAAAGCTAAACTACGCTCAGGGGCGCTGTAAACATGTGGAAGCTGAGGACGATTCCAAGGGCCCCAAGTAGACAGGAAGCCTAAGGGAACTCCCCTGGAACAAAATTTACCCAGGGGGAGGGTATAGGTGGGGGGCAGTGCATTAACCTTTCAGGGGGTTCAAAATTCCTACTTGCCTCCCCTGACTACACTATACAATTTATTATGATGTTATTACTAGAAAATGATAATGTGTGATAGAGTTAAATCAAGTTAAATCCTAATACTAAACCCATAACTACATTTAACTGTGGAAGCCACTGCCATTTTGTTTATAAATTGTTTATAACGTGAAGTCACAACTATGAAGTCTTTTGAAACTGTGAAGAGTTTTAAAAATAGTTTTAAGCTGTTTTGAAGAAGACGTGAACATTTCTTACGAATCGGAAACTCGTAATTACTGTAATTCCGACATGACACGAACGCACTATTACTCCTTTAGCAAAAGTGTCAGTTCAGGACAAATATACATGATCAAGTCCTACCATGAAAGACCTGCTCACCTAAAATCACTTATGTAAATTATATGCTAATAAGGTCCAGGTTGCCATGGAGATATTGATTGGTGAGCAAGTGCCTCATTGTTGGAGTGGGTCCTTAAGGTTGACCCCAGGCAGAAAAGGTAATCTAGTAGTCTTTTCCTATGGGCTGTGTCCTTCTGACCCAGTCAATGCATCTGCAATAGATTAAAGGAAAAAGCATAAACGGTTAAGGGGCAAAAGGGAGATGAAAAGGCATTTGTATCATGCAAAAGCACAAACTATTGTTTACACAGATCTGTTTTAATAACTGCATAACTGAAAGGAGAGTCTAAATATTATGAAATAGTGGCCTAAACAATAGCTCCCTCCTGTGGCTACTGTTGGGAATACTGAGAGAAGTGACAGTAAAATGTATACAGTAGGGTCCAAAAGTCTGAGTCCATTACAAAGACCAGTTTTAATTTAATTTCATCAAATACTAATAAAAATGTTTGAAATAAAATTTGTCAAGCGTGAATCTAAAATTTCTCACCGTAATTAAAAAAAAAAAAGTTATTTACCGAAAGCAATAAGTACAATAATGCATAATGTTCAGAGTACTGTAGTAATTGAGCCAATATCATAGTTGTTAAGAGATGACAATAATTAAAACTGTGTTAGGAGCATACCTGTGAATGAATTATGAATTAAATATGTGAATGAAATATGTGGATGAATGAAATATATGGCTTCACAACTATTTTAGCAAATGTAGTACACACATGATATTCTGATGTTTTTTTTTTTTAAACTTACCCCATTTTTCTCCCAGGTTAGTCATTGCCAATTCCCACCCACGACAGCCACCAACTGCTTCCTCCAAGACACATGAAGCCTTCCGCCAACTGCCCTCTTCCACATGCACGAGCTCACAGACGCCCATGATTGGCTGGTGCTGTTTTTGATCGACAGGAGAGAAAGTGTAATGTCATCCCTCTCACCCAGAGAGCAGGGCCAATTACGCTCTCTTAGACTCCCGGCCATGGATGGCTGTGGCATCATCGGGGCTCGAATGAGCGCTCTCCAGACAATAGGGCGAACGCTTTACTGTTGCGCCACTCGGGAGCCCCATTCTGATGTATTTTAATTTCGTATGAGTGTTTCTTAAACAGCCACAAATGATTTGTCACTGATTTAAACAGCATATTATTGAATGACAACTATCAACTGAGTAAAATTGTATTATTTCGTTTTATTTTCGTAAAATGACGAACAATATATTTGCTCTGTGTCAACACACACCTCATCCAAAACTCTATCCACCAACCCACTGAATGACAGATAAGAAGGATAACTTACATTAAATTGGGGTTCCTTGTAGTTTTCAAAGCCAAACGTTGAAAAAAGAAGCAAATAAGTTTATGAAATAGAGCAGCCTGGCAGTGTGCACTTTGTTGCTCACTCTATGCACAGAGTCATTTTGACAGCTCTAACCTCTTAAGCTTCAGGCCCCACTGAGCCCAGCATGGAACGAACGCTAAATGCCATCTGTCG
>JAOUQW010000031.1:5359749-5369892 GCA_028565825.1 Olivaichthys viedmensis | reverse complement strand
GCAGCTTGGTGAAGCTGAGGTTTGAACCCACGACCTTCTGATCAGTAGCCCAGTGCCCTAACCACTGAGCCACCACTGCCCCATTAATTTCTGTTTCACGTTGTCTTTTAAGGTTTTGAACCATATAGTCAAATTAAAGGATCTCTCTTTTTGTTGTTGTTGCTGTGTGAGTACTTCATGTCTTCTTCGACATGTGCACACTCTGACTCTGATTCTATTGGCGCATTATCGGTAACCGCGAGCTAAAGTAAAAGCTCTGTCTAGGCCTGCTGTGTATAAGGCTTTGCCTTGCTGGGAAGTTATCTTGCAGGAAATGACTCATGCAACGCTTAGAACCCACCGACAGCTGTACCATAATATCAAATCAAATAAAGAAGTAGTATTATTTGTAATAAAATTAACCTGACCAGCGTGTTGTTCTCCAGGGCCGCAGTCGTCAAAGGTGCCTAAAGTGTCCGACTGGAACTCCCCTCCCACAAATTCCAACAAAAGCCATGGCTCTTCCACTTTACCGCGGATGCCGAGCCAAGTTCCAGCAGAGCAAGGTGACCGATTTTAATTACGCCTAATAAAATGTTTGATTTCATACGTTGTCATTTAAATGAGCCCCCCTCGAGCATGTCAGTGGTTCACTATATTATAAATCATGTATCTTATTGAAATGAATCTAAACAAAACGGAAATTGTCCTTTTTATTTTTAAGGTTTATATTTGTCTGGTTCATTTACGCCCAATAAAACTCAGATGTGACCTCGTTGCTCTACTGATTCTGGCTGTGACCTGAATGCTAATAAGTGTCCTTCCCTGCAGCTCCAGATGATGCAGAAGTGCTGAAACGAGGACAACAGGAGCGAAAGGTGCGCCCGCTCTCCATGTTTGAGCCCACCGAGCCACCCACGGCCTCCTTACGCAAGAACCAGAGCAGCGAGGACCTTGCAAGAGACGCCCAGGTTAGCAGTGTGGGTCCAGGTCAACACCAGATTGTGGAATTTTCGACCATTTTAGAATGAAAATCCACTGGTATTAGGCACCAATTAGGGCCTTGGTGTATATTGGCTGACTGTCAGAATCGACTGATATTAAGGTTACGCCAGCTTATTGACGTTGGTGGAAATCGCACCGATGTCTCTTTTTAATAAATGTCTGCTGGTTTGAACCACCACCAAATATACCGTAGGGCGATAGGGGACACTAAGAACTTGTAGAAAAAGGTTGGAGTTTGAAAAATTGACCATCCTATCAGTAAAACCCTGTTTAACTAAAATTGTTGGTGTCTGCTTAGTTGTTGACCATTTAAAATGATATGTGCTGTTATATTTTAGTGCTATAAAATTGGTATCAGTGGTATATTGGTATATTCTTTTCTGAATGGTCATGCCCTCGTGCCCATATGTGGATATATGACTGAAATTCTCAGAACAGTCCAGAAGCCCAGCACATTTTTTCTATGAATTGTTTTTCCTTATGTGCAGAATGCTATCAAAAACCCGGTCAAGGTTCCCCCTCCGGTGCCAAGCAAACCCAGGCAGGTCAATCTGCCCTTCCCGGGCACGGGCACCTTCCCGGGCAAGGGCAAAGCAAGCCAGCAGCAGCAGCGCACCTCTCATCCCTCTGCTCAGAGCAACACACTTCCCCTGCCATCCAAGCAGGAGACCCCACCTGCTGCCACCGTGCGACCTTTCACCCCAGAGCCCAAAGCGCCGCCTTTGCAGAAGCCCCAGACACTGGCGGCCAGCTCCATCTACTCCATGTACACAAAGCAGCCTACGCTTGGCAAGGTCTTCCAGCAAGGGGTGCATGGCGCACTGAATCGTTCCCAGAACCGCTTCGTTAGCAGTGAGTGAGACTTTTAAGAGTGTTAGTGTTCGAGTTGTCTAATGGCTAACGGTAACTTGACCAGTCATGCTTCTTTTTTTCTCTCATTGTACCCATGCAGTGTTTGGTAAGCCTGTGATCACCGGAGGCCAGCAATTCCAGTCACAGCAAATGGACAATCCCTACCTGATACCCAATGCCCCAGAAATGGAGACTGACCAAGGCGTGAACGGCACTCCAGCAACTGAGAACCAGGAAACAGAGCGCGTCCCGCGACCTCTCAGCCCCACGAAGCTGCTGCCCTTCACCTTCAACCCCTACCGCAACCAGAGCGACATGGACCTGGAGGCGTTGCGCAAGAAGCTCAGCAATGCCCCGAGGCCACTTAAAAAGCGCAGCTCCATTACTGAACCCGAGGGCCCTGCCGGCCCCAACATCCAGAAACTTCTCTACCAGAAAACCACACTGGCTGCAATCAATCCTCCCAGATCTGCAGAGGAGGAGAATCCAGCACCTGATTTGCTCAACACTGAAAAATCCGAATCCGTATCACCTGAACAACCTCAGACTGACCCACCTGCATCCACAGATGTTCTGAAAATCGCTGGCGAAGACTTTATCCCGCCCCCACCTCCCTCTCACCCCGCTCCCCGACCCGAAGACGCCCTCCTAGTCCCGCCACCTCCCCCCCCTGAGGCCGAAGAGCCGCTCCCATTACCTGCGGAGAGCTATGTCGAGGAATTTCCTCCATATCCTCCTCCTCCCTATCCCAGCGGTGCCGAGCAGGAAGCTCTGGGGGAAGACACATTCAACATGAAGCCGCCAGAGGTCATGGGCCAGGTGCCTCAACCACCAGTGAGTACCCATGAGTCTCTGCATGCTTTGTGTGGGGTCTGTTAAGCAGAAAATAAACTATTTATTCTTTGTGGGTGTCGGCTCTTGATTCCTGTTAAACTGGGGTCACCCAGGTTTCACTCGGGTCAGGTGTATTAAACCACTAGGCCAAATCCTATGGAGGGCTGACGGTGCCAATATGAAATAAATCAATTCATTAAAATGTGAAATATTTCTTCAAATAGATAAATTCATTAAATTAATTGAAACTATTTTATACGTTTCATTTTCTTAACACATTCTCCATGTTTTTGAACTAACGGATGAACGTATAAAATAAAACGGCGTCGTCTTTATCTCAGCTCCCCGGTCATTGGTCGGTTGGAGGACGTCTCCCATTTAAGTTCATGTTGCAATATGGAACACGTTTGAGACGAGTCATACGAGCGTTCCACTTTATTCGAGCTCTGATCAAATTTAAAAGCCTCAAATTATGCTTACAAACAAACGTTTAAAGAAGCGATGCGATTCTAGACCCTTCCTCGGATTAGGCAAAAAGGGCAACGCCCTCATCTCTGTCAAAACGCCACCGTTTTATTTAACTGGCAACAATAAAACATGTTTGATGGACCGCTAAGATCCTTCCACTGTTCTGAAAGACAATGTAGGCCTACAGGCAAAAGCAATCAATTCAAAATAGATCATACAATCAACGGTTAGGCCCTCCTATTAGCTTTGATGGATGTTGACAGGTTTAATTATTTTATGGCATGCAGCAAGGCCTCGGCATGAAATAAATAATTCAATATAAATAATTACGTAGGTGTTGAAAGAAACAATTAAATATATTCCATTGACTTATTTAGGTTTCATTTCACATTTTTGATTAATTGTTTAGCAATTTAAATCATTATTTAATGTTTTAATGAATTTATTTTATTCCATATTGGCACTCTCAGCCCCCACCTCATTTTTTAATTTTTAAATGACCCGCATGATGCTGTCGGTTAATTGCCATCTATTTCCTGGCCCTCGAATCACTGTTTAGCAACAGTTATCTGCCATTACCTTGGTCAAGAGTTCAGCACTTTAGCAGGCACGCCTAGGGGACTCCTAAAAGCAACCCTCGATACCCTGGCAGGATTGAGAGGGTGGTGTTTTTGGCTGTATGGCCTCACCATCGGCTGAATGCAGACACCATAACCAAACACACGTTCTGCTCAAAGGCTGTCTTCATGTGTCTTTCAAATGCCTACTGAAGGCCTTTGAATTTGTATTCCATCATCAGATATGATTAAAGCTGACAGTTCCAGTGTAACAAGTCTTAAATCAGTGGATTTATTGTACAAGTGCATGTGTGGCTACTTTCTGGACTTTTTGATGACCTAAAGATAAAAGGAAGGAGGTAAACGTTGCGAGTTTATTCATATTAATGGAATTGTTATCTGTAGCAGCCTTTCATTGACAAATTCTGGCTCAGCCTGTATATCCCACATGATTTCCCTCTTGGCCCCTATGTTGGTGAAGTTGAATAGCCTTGACCTGGGATACACCCCATACATAAGGTTTATGTAACTAATCCTGATATAGAGTCTGTTTTGTTCAAAAGTAGGGGAGGTTCTATTTATTGGCCTCTAATCGGATACACTTTTGCTGAATTTGCGTAAGCGGCCTCTTATTGATTCAAATGGATCTGCCTCCACACGAATGCCAAGAGGTTCTGTTCCGCCATGAAAGCCCCATTAATTCTCTTAAATTCCTTTAAGCCTTGCTAGGTAAAGCCCGTGTCGCCGAAATAAATAGAATGACTTGTTTCGTATTGTCCTTGTACTTACCCTTTAATGCGCTGTACTCCAGGAAAACTTGAAAGAGTTCTTTATTCAAGGAGAAAAATGACCGTAATCTTGTATAAATCTTGTTAAGTGAAATCTGTGAAGTCGTTTCCCTACCAGATTTCAGTCTGCACAAATTTTATCCTTGGGATGCACGAATAAAAGGTAGTCCGAGTTGCTGATAAATATCGGAGTTAAATGAAGCGTCTGCTTTTCTCAGGGCAAGAGGACGAACTTGCGCAAGGTCGGCTCGCAGCGCATCAGCCATAGCATGAGGGTGAAATTCAACCCCTTGGCTTTGTTGCTAGACTCCTCTCTGGAGGGAGAGTACGACCTGGTGCAGAGAATCATCTATGAGGTGAGTCGTTTCATTTCCTTGCTGCATCTGCACACTTCTCCTTGTGCCCTTCTTTTTCACGTGGAGTGTTGCTGGACTTCTCCTTGCTGCTCCATTTGCATTCCACCATCGATATTTATGTGTAAGCATGTCGTGTTTTCTTCCCTTTCATGTAGTCATGTCATTGTTTTTTTCTCTTCAAGTATAATACTCTCAATACTTTCAAGAGGATGCACACCTGCTTTATTTTGTGGAAGAAGTGAATATAAGTTTTATGAGTCGTAAAACTAAACTAAGCATTTTGGTTTTTTATTTTATTTTTATAGCTCATATTTCTAATGTTTTTTAATGGAAGGGTTTTGTGTTCCGCAGGTCGAGGACCCAAGTCAGCCTAACGACGAGGGCATCACGGCTCTGCACAATGCCGTCTGTGCCGGTCACACGGAGATCGTTAAATTCCTTGTACAGTTTGGAGTCAATGTTAACGCTGCCGACAGTGATGGCTGGTGAGTTCGAGATATCCGATCGAGATGCGTCAGTGTTTGAATCAGCATCGGTTCATTTTTAATTCTGCCTGCTAAAGCCATTTATGAATACAGAAGGGAATTTAATGAAATAATTAAATCGAATTGTTTCTTAATAATTGAGTAATATATTGAATCAGTGGTTCAATGTATTAGCTCTATAATGTATAACGACAGAGATGACCTTCATAGAGACATTGTTTTATTACCCAACATTAAACCCCGTCTGTGCCCATGTACCAGGACTCCGCTGCACTGCGCCGCCTCCTGTAACAACGTGCAGGTGTGCAAGTTCCTGGTGGAGTCTGGCGCGGCCGTGTTTGCTACCACGTACAGCGACATGCAGACGGCCGCAGATAAGTGTGAGGAGATGGAGGAGGGCTACACCCAGTGCTCGCAGTTCCTCTATGGTGTGTATGCTAAACGCGTCACTCTCGCGCTCATTTTCTGCGGTAGTAACACTTTGGAACTTTAGATCGAAACTGCTGCCTCTTTTATGCGTTTCTTTTCTTCCTCTTTCTTGTTCTCCTTGTGAAATCAGGGATCATACTTGCAACTGCAGGCATTTTAACTGCGTCTTATTGACTTTGTGGCGACCACGTACCGACCATAGTACTGATTAAAGTGATTTTGGCAAAACATTTCGTTTATACATGCGTGTTGTACATCACAATGTTCTGCATATGCATTGTAATGATTTGCGGATCAGTTTTCAACCCCATGCTGTGTCTGTCTCCTCAGGAGTGCAGGAGAAAATGGGCATCATGAATCGGGGCGTGGTGTACGCACTATGGGACTACGAAATCGAGGAAGGTGACGAGCTGCAGTTCAGAGAGGGAGACTGCATGACCGTGGTGAGGAGAGAGGACGAGGACGAGATCGAGTGGTGGTGGGCACGCATGGGCGACAAGGACGGCTACATCCCCAGAAATCTGCTCGGGGTGAGTATCATTAAAGAGCAGTTTACACGAATGTGTGTTACGTAGCAATGGATGTCCCGTTGAACCAGGCCACCTCTTTTACCTTTTATTGCAATTTTATCTTCATTTCAGTTAGCAATATAAACAATATTTATAAAAAGATGCACAAAAGCCTTTTTTGTGCGTGTACAGAAATCACCATTTAGTTTTTTTTGTTTTATAAAAAAGGCCATGTATTGTAAAAACACCACTTTTCTTTCACTTTGTTGCTCTCATATCAAAACCTTGAACGTATCAGGATTTTAAAAAATGACTTTTCCTGTTCATTTGAGAAATCGAGGCCAGGCACATAAAACTTGTGAAACTTTTCCGCTTGTTCATGAAATAAAATAAGTAAAAAAAAACAAAAAGGGTACTTTATACCCAAACAGAACAAAAAGGTGAAGCTGGCTGCAGATGCAACTAATTTTTAAAGTTGTTATGTTCTGCTACCATGGCTAACAATAAAATGATCAGTGTTGCACGTTACCATGGTGTCGTGTTAACCGTCAATGCAAGCTTTCACGCGTTGTTGGCCATGTCAGCACTGTTTAGCTGAACTGTCCCCATACTTCTGGGACAGCTGTTAGAATGTGATGTCATTTGCCCTTGTGTATACCTGTGAATCAAGTGCCGATTGTTTAGTGTTATTTTATTTATTTATTTTCCTTTCTTCATGGTTTTATCCCTGTTAGTAAAAGAGCATCGCTTACATTTAAGATTCATGCAGTCCTCATGATGCTGACCTAAAAAAAAAAAGAACCCGTCATGGTGATTACACGATGAAGAAACCCGTGTACATCATTTCACAAATGTAGAATTTATTTTTACTGCATAATTATTGCTTAATTTTATAGATGAGATGCTAGCAAAATATTCTTAACTCGCCCATGCTGTGTCTATAGCAACGGTACCTCTTACCTCTGTTCTTTTTGCGCTTTAAAATGACAAAATAGCAGCACATCGTTCCGATAATGTGGTTAAATATGGTTAGTACTGACCAAAAATGTTAGAATGTTGGTCAGACAATGTGTACTGCTCTGTCGGTGATGAGCATTTAATCTTTTTCTCAACAGCTGTATCCAAGAATAAAGCCACGACAAAGGAGCTTGGCTTAAGTCCGCTGTAAATGAATGACACATGACTCCGTAGGACATCCGTAGGAGACGGACTGGAACACACGCACACACGCACACACGCACACACACCACAGACACTATAAAGACTGGTCCAAGAGGACTCCAAGAGAATCTAATGAAGAGACCAAAACATGAAGGATCTTTTTTTGAAGAACAAAAAAAAGAAAACAACTGAAAACTGAACTCCTCACTGCAGATACTGCACTTTTCTATTCACATTTTCTAGGTTTATTTTTTTTGTCTATTGTCAGTATATAACCTTTCGTCCTTTGTCTTCTTGTGAAACTTGCCTCTAGAATACACCTGAACAGTACTCTGATTTCAGTACAGTGTAGCCACGCTGATATTCTCCGAGATGTTGAGGTCTCAATGAGCCTTGTCTAGAGGGGGTTTTGTTACATGGATGATTTATTATTTTATATATATGAGAGAGAGAGAGAGAGAGAGAGAGAGAGACCCATTAACTTACCAAATCAATGAACTGTGATTAAGCTGTGTAAATGCCGTGTACTTTCTTTCTTTTTTCTGGAAAACTTTGCAGATCACGTTTTATCAGTAACGGTACATTCACGTTGCAGCGTAGAGAAACGCTTCATTTGCCAGCAGTTGGCTGCTTTGAAGGGCTAACTGTGGAGTAAAGTTTATGCAATGTTTCTATGCCCCAGTGAAAACCGGTTAAAACAGACTGGATATACTGGAGCTTTTCTACATCTTAGCTTGGAATTACATTCATTTTCTCAGACACAAACGACGTACGTATGTCCCGATCGATGTTCGTACAGGTCTTAAGTGGGCTATCCCTACATTTGTAACCACTGCGTTTATCTTCCGCTCGATGTGCGTTTGAGTATCGATTAAATAGACATTTTTAAACCAATGGCATTTCCTTGCTTGTTTTGGAGGATTTTTTGCGTGGTGTAAACTTTTGTTGTGCCGCTGTAATCATGGATTGGCTACAGTTAGTTGTTGCAGTGTCCATCTCTTCCATCTTGATTTCACTGATTTCAGCGTGTGGCTTTACCGTGATCGTGAATGTGACTCATGACGAGGCCCACGCCACATTAAAACCATCTGATTGGCCACCGCCTGGCGATATCCGCTTCTCATTTACATGAAGTTGAGAAATTCTCAAGTTTGTCCGCTCTCTTTGCTTGCTTCGCGCCGTTCTCGCTCCCACAATCCTCTGCGCAGGATTGTCGCCCGTCTCCATAGAAAATGAACAGGAGGCGGGACGAAAACCGCTTCACATCGCTGCAGTGGGAATGTACCGTAAGGTTGGTCGCTATATGAAATTAAACAGTACAATTCTTAAGTAGAAACGTTTTGTCGTTTGCCGTCATGTGGGATTTTTAAATCATTTTAAAACCCCTTGTTTAAAGCAAATGTGATGGTATTGAATACTTCAGATCACTTCAAACCCCATTGCATACAAGACAAGATCTCAAGGCAAGGTCCTTGGTGTTGGGCTGTCAAAACGCTAGTCCGCTGAAGTACTTCAACTTTTTTGCGAATTAGTGATTTGAGGTGAGTGCTATTACCGTCAGTCAGTATTTGTTTGCCACTTGTTTTATAGAACACTAAAATGCCTCAACTGCTTAAGTTTAAAGTAACCGTTTAAGCAAATCTGTCCTCTATAAACATTATGCCCGTTTGGCAAAGAGCTTGTGCCGTGTACACCCTTTAACCGTGTTTTACTCTTTGGGTTAAGGAAGCATAGTCATTTAATCGCATTATTAATGGTGGCATGTCAGTTTTTCCCCCTTTTTTTCTTATGGTCTAAAAATATATATTTTTAGTATACCCCTTTCTACAAGTTTCCTTTTTTTTTTTAATATATATATATTCTAAAGTTTGTACATTGTCACATTGTATTTATTGTATTTGATTTCTCATCTGTTTTGTGATCTGTAACCCCAGTCAATTATAAAAATAAATAAAAACTTAACACTACACTTTGCGTTCTCAAGATTCTCTAGAAAATAATTAAAACGACAGATTGGAATGAAATCTCTGAAATTGTGTTCACTTTTCAAGCACGCATTTCTGCATAGCTGACGAGGAACGTTTGAGCTGTGAGACGCAAACGATTCCAACGCTATGTTTTGGTAAAAAAATATATTGTTCTGTTTAGAACATGAGCAGGCAAGAAGATCTGTCATCTTTTAATGTTGAACCATAATTTTGTCAAAATCATCGACACAAAAAAATTGATTTGAGAAAAATGAGAAACCCCAATGGGACAAAATATATTGATTTGTGTTCGTATTTGTGCATTAAACCACAAATGCACATGTTTTCATTTCAGGTTTGCCCTGCAAAAAACGGACTGCACTGGTAGTTTACTTTTTTTGGCTGCAGATGGTAGTGTTCTACCACTTTTCCCCTTAAAGTTAAATAGAATTATAAATAACTGACCTTCCTATTGCAAAATCGTACTTCTAATTCAGTTATATTGTTTTGAGAGTTGTTGAATTTACTTGCTATTTATGTAGGTGTATTTGAGAGGTAAATGAGTTTCTCTTTGTTTTAGAGCACAACTAATTGCTTTCATCATAGCCAGCCATCTTCCTACATGGGCCTATGAGTCAATTATTTCACTACTGAGTGGATGGCCAAAAGTTTTGAAAATGACACAAATATTAATTTTCACAAAGTTTGCTGCTTCAGTGTTTTTAGATCTTTTTGTCAGATGTTACTATGGTA
>JAOUQW010000031.1:5334685-5345416 GCA_028565825.1 Olivaichthys viedmensis | reverse complement strand
TCAGTTGTCCTTAAATGTAGATATACCAAATAAAATATAAATAAATAAAATACACATAGCCTACATGTATATTCAATATGCAATTCAATTTAATTCATGCATCTCATATGCATTGCTGTGTACAGCCTTAATACTTAATATAAGGTCAATATATTTACCCATATAAACCATAATATATGTGAACTTCATAAAACTGCTGGTCTGATCCATATATTTGCCCATATAGGAAAAGCGGCAAAAAGCTGCATATTGTGAAATATATTTACAATATATTATCAATAAATGTGCTTGTTTCATTATTAACACAACTGATCAAATGGCACCACAAAATGTAATGAAAAGCTTGAATGAATTGATGGTCAATATAGTGGACGATAATATATTTCTATATATTGTTTTTTTCATAAGGGTCCGTTATGTGTAGAAGACATCAAATCTGTTTTGGGAGGAAAATCGTGGTTTGATTCTCTCAGATTGTAAAAATCGTGCGATAGACGGTTCAACATAGACCCATGATTGTAAATTCATAAGTCATTGTGCAGACTCGTGAAAGGTTATTACTGCTTAAGATTAGGGCGGCAGGTTTGGGTGAATTCATACGAAATTCAACTAAGTTGCTCTTGGTTGAATGCACACTTGTATGTAACGACACACATTATTCCATAACCAGTGATCGGCTGGTCACTTTGGTCAGTTGAATGTACAGATAGAGTACTATAAACAGAGCAATTTTATGAATGGACTGAAGTGCCTGAGGGCTTAAAAGCTGTCTATGCACACTCTCATTGCCTTTTCATTTGTCCAGTCTCGTCATTTGCCATTCCCTGCAGGCATGTTTAATGGTGCATTCCCACAGCTGTGCTTTGTGAAAACTGGCGATCATCGTGACACTTTGTTTCGAGTGCATGCTGGGATTTTCATCTTGTAACAGTTGAGAAAGCAGGTACTGCTGAGAGGCAGAAGACGCTTTCAATAAAGGCCTAAACATTCATTTCCCCGATGCAATGGGAAAGGATTGAATGGCTGCTGATTATTGCTGACATGGGAGCCCAAACCACTGGCTTGCTGTACCACTGGAAAGTTTTTCACTGGCAATGGTATCATGGTATGGTGTTTCTTTGCCTTGCATTGTGGTAGGGTAATTAAATCTGCTGTGATTCTAATAAACATTAGCTTGAGTAGCATGTAAGCTATGAGATGGAGTTCTTGTTTTCAAACCAATTGCATGCAAAATTTATAGGAATTCTCAGCAGCAAGACTAAAGTCGTAAGAAAAGCCAAACTTGCTCTCTCTTTAACCATTCAAAAATAGTTAGATGATGAAAATTTGTCACCATTAGATCACATTCATGGTAAGGCCCAATTATCAATGGTTTGTAGGATTCAATTCAAAACTGCACCTTTAGTATGTTTAGATTGACAAAAGCTTTCTAAAAAAATCCCTCCACACTAGTCACTAGGTTAAAATCAGCTTACTGATTATTTAAAACGTGTCTAAGGAAGAAAAGCGCTTAATTTTCAAACTTTGCCACACTGATTTTTAAATCTTGTTTCTACCGTGGCATTGACAAACTACAAAGTCAACTGACGTATCTGTCTTAATACATAACTCCGTAAGTTTTTTTTTTGTTCGTTTTTGTTTGTTCCGCTTTTATAGTTTTCAATAGGTTTACTATATTTTCCTGAATGCGGCGTGCAGAACCTGGAAGTAAAATGCTTCGGCATTGAGTGTCGAGTAAAACTTCTTCAAACGCATTTTACATCAACATGGTCCAGCACCAAACAACAAAAATGAATCCTTCCAGAAATGGAGCCATAATCTTTATTTATTATACAGTCCAAGCTTTTCAGTTCACAGACTGAATGAATTTAGCTCACAACCTTCATTCATTCATTGAGTCGAACTTTATTTCAGTGCTTTCTCACTGCGAGTGAGTACATATATCGTGCAAATTGTCTGTATTGGACCGTCAGATTATTATAAACATGCAATACCATTGTATATGATCAAATAAAGTTTATTAGATTGATGAAATGAGGTTAGTGTGCTCGAAGCCGCTTTGCTTGCATCGAGTTTTTTTAAAGTGGTGCTTTAACATGTCAGGCGAAAAAAACAGATGGAGGAGAGACAACACAGGCTGTGTTAAACAGATAGCAGCCAAATACTTTTTGCCACTGGTCTTGCCATTGATGCTGCATAAGATATAAATATAACATCACGCTAAGTATGTTATACAATTTTCTGTAGCATGGTACACACACTGGCTCACATTAAGCTGCCAGTCAACATACAGTTAACAGTCAAGAGTGAATCTGCTTCAGCCTCTATGTATAGTGTGTGTGTGTGTGTGTGTGTCCAATCAAGTGAGTGAGTGACACCCCCTAAGAAAAGATACCACACTAGCGCGAGTTAGACATCATCTAAAGTGACATGATGGCGCCAATGGAAGTGTCACTATTATACAGTTTCCTCTATTATGAAATAAGAGAGATTTTGTTTGTTTCAGATTTCTTGTTTTTCACTTCCATCTTTTACTAATAAAGTGCTAACATGGCAGAAATAAAAGAAATCCAGTGGGCCTAATTATCGCTACATTTGCCAGTAACCACTAATAGCGTTTGCTTATTTTGCATTGGTTGGTGATGTATTCCTTTTTTATCACCCACATAGTCCTGACTTTAGTCCAGTAACACAAGTCCCCTACATTGTCCTGTAATCTGACACAAAGCCAGAATCAATCCTAATGAATTTTAATCTCTGACAGCCTCTTTAGAAGGGCGAAAAACAATATAACTACATGTCCGTTTATTATTAATTTATTAATGTGTATTCTGCAGTGCAGAAGAACCTACCTCTCTGAGTATGTCCATAAAACTTGAGCATAGTTTGAGCATAAATGGGCTCCTTTTGGGGACACATTAAGGGTTTTTGAGAAAATGAAAGGAAGAGAGAAACATATGGCTATTAAGAAATGCAGTCTTTTCGCATAACTGCAGCTCTGACAAATGGATGGTGGCAGACGATTACTCATTAGCAGAGTCGGTTTTCATTGATAGAATCCAAACTGGTGGACTACTAGAAAAAAAGTAGAGTGACGACTTTGTTTTAGCATAAACTGAATTGCAGCTCTGCTGCTTTATCTGAATGTTCTGAAGAAAAGCAACTAATCACAGGTAACTGACAGTTCAGTCGGTTTTGGATCCTTCGTGCAGTAGGCAGACAGCAACAGGCTGTATGAGTCGATTGTCTACTCTCCTAAATTGGTGGACTATATGTGAAAATGGGTCCCACGCACAATTAAAAAAGGCATTTTGGGGACAGATGGTAGCTCAGTTTTTCTACATAACTAGTTTATTCCAAATTTCGTATCATTGTAAATGTACTTTGTAGGCTCCAATTTCTTGGTATGTGCCAATGATCAGTTATATGATGTACTGCGGTGTTCCGCATGCATGCTATTGTTATTGTGGACATTTCAAAACCATAGTTAGGCAATTATCATTCAGAATTAATATCAACAAATACCTAGTTCCTGTTCGCTAAAGGAATTGCATACAGTCGTTATTGTGACCATTTGCACTGGTGTGCATAGCTAATTTACTGGTTGATCTACAAATAAACACAGACGCACCTTGCCTAATTAACAAATGGCCGGCACAATATAAACTCCTATTTTAGGCAGCTCTTCCAATATGCAAACAAATGGGCGGGCCCAGGGAATTTTGCCACAATATTTGATATTAGGGGATGTATCAGAAGGAGAAATTAGCACAGTTCTATTCTCACTTCTGTGAACACAAAACGGGAAATAATCTTTCTGCAGTCTTTCTAAAAACAAAACTCTGTGCTGAATTTGACCTCATTTTGCTCTTGCAAGTATTAGGAAGATATGAACTAGCATGATGAGTCGTAATAAAAAATAAACATTGCTTAAATAATATCAGTAACTAGACTGATTGACTCTAAGGCAATGATGTGTCAAAAAATATGCTTTTTATGAGTTATCAGCCCTCAAATAAGCATTACTGTCTGATGCAGAGTTATTGTTCAACACGGCGGCTTCTTCCAAAACAGAATACAGATGTGTTTTATGACAGCTGAGTCTTCGGTTGGTCTTAACCAGGTTTTAGATTCAGTAATTTTCCAAGCCCATCTCATTGCAATCTGTGATTGTCACTGCAATCTGGCAGGAAACTAGCGGGAAGCGCCTGTACTAAAATGCTAGCAATGGGTTAGGGCGGCTGAACAATATTGATAAAAAAATCATATTGTCATATTTTTATGTAATATTTCTTTGCGATAAATATTGTGATATTTAAATAACAAAAAAGGAGTCAAATATAAACTATTCCCAAATATAGCTAATTATCACTCCACCAATAGAAACGATGCGTTTAGATGGGAATTAATGCAGTAGCTCAACATATACATTCTGGTCAATTACAGTGATGATCTGCTCCTCAAGAAATAATCAGTGTTTCCTACGTTTTGTTTAATGGCTTAAATAACCTAGTATTATCACTATATGCAATATTACTGGATATCTCCACCGCTGGAACTCATCAAACAGTATTACTTAATTCTCCCCTATTAGAATAGAATGCTATTTATTGTCACATATACAAGTACAGTACAGTACAGTGAAATTCTTTCTTCGCATATCGGTAAGCTGGGGTCAGAGCGCAGGGTCAGCCATGATACAGCACCCCTGGAAGAGACAGTTAAGGGCCTTGCTCAAGGGCCCAATAGTGGCAGCTTGGCAGTGCTGAGGCTTGACCCCACAACCTTCTGATCAGTAGCCCAGTGCCCTAACCACTGAGCCACCACTGCTCTTCTGCACAACTGCTAACAATCTGGGATAACACATGCAGCCACTGCAACACATGACACCCATGATTGGCTAGTGTCGCTCTGATCGACAGGGAAGAAAAGAAAGGCCATCCGTCCCACATAGAGACGGGCCAATTATGTTCTCTTGGACTCCTGACCAAGGATGGCCATGGCATCGTCGAGATTCAAAGCTATTTAGTCATTGCTAATAGTTGTCGGTTAGCATTAGCTTGTTTACATATTCAATAAATTAGCTACGGTACATTTTTAGGTTACCTGTAACATTTAGATGAAAACATCCCACGGTATAACCATTGTCTTTATGTGTATAGATGCTGCTGCTTTTGCCTTTTAGAAAATTCTGAAAATTGAAACGGCCGTGTTGCATTGTGGAATGCAGTACACCACGAAGACAACTGTGGCTACATAACATGTAAATTCGGCCCAAATAGTACATCATCGGGATAGACAGAATTTAGGGGTGCTTAGATAAGCAGTGCGGTTTTGGGTGAGAGACTGAGGTTATGTTTTGGGAAGCCTCTGTCTTGTTCCTTTCCAATTTCTGTCCTTCGCTTCTACTTTCCATCTCCAACCAGGACAGTGAGTCATCTTTAGCTGTGCTAAACCGGGGATCACTTTGAATCATGTCATGTCTCATCACATTAAGCGCTTTTACATTGTAGCTTTTGAGGGAAGATGATCGAGGAACCCCTCGTCATAAATCTGAACAACCTGCAGGATTTGGGCTCCTGGTTGCACCATTTCTCTCTCTCTCATACTGTTGTGGATAGAGCATAGCCGGAAAGTGCTAATGAGTCCCATGGGTACTACATTAATGCAGACCATCGTATGCTGACTTTACCACCAGCAAGAGGAGGCGATCAATATGCCAACTCTGCCATTGACAGAAATCTATTTGTCCGTTTCTTTCATACTCGCCATGGGACGGCTTTCTCTCGTTCGTGCACCCTTTCTAACAACATATAATAGTGTTGTTTTTTAATAACAGTCAGGTTGCCCTTGACATTGGTATTTCTGATGTAACTTAAGTAGTTTTAGGTGGTGTAGTTTTCTAGTCAAATACTTGGAGCATGTCATTCTAAATGAATGGGACTCGGACAGAACTGGACGGCAACAGAAGTCTCGTTTTTGATGCTGTGAGGATCTGGCAATGAACAGATGGTTGAAGCTAATGGGGTTAGTGTGGCACCACATGGCTGGGAGCTCCATCCCTCTATGAATAATGTATGTAGTCAGAGAAGCGTATAAGATTGCTAAACACCTTTATTACTCTTTTCCTCCTGGATCTTGCTAGTCTGCTGGATTTGGTTGTTGTTTTATATACAGTGGCTTGCAAAAGTATTCAACACTTTTAGCTACCTTATAGCTAGCAAATTAAATGATACATTTGTTTTTATGTTTTCAATAATAATAATGCGTGCAAATAAATGTTATTTTGTTACATATAGTGCACACAGTTTCTGACATTAAATAGGAGTAATTTTGTACCTTGTAAATGTCACTGCAATGCTTTCTTTATAAATAATGTAATTAAATGCCTACAGCTAACGATTTGAGTGTTAACTAAAGATTTGAGACGTGACTCAGACTTGAGCTCAGAGACTTAAGACGTGACTCGGACTTGTGACTTGTGATCTCTGGGAGTCGTTGCATGCAACATCATAGTTTGGGTCTTAAGAGGATATAAGATGCATAGATGTATTGAGACATGGTTGAAATTAGAGTTAGATTCTGACAGTATACAGGGTCTACTGGCACTATCTATCTCACCATTAGATATGTCACTAACTTACAGCTTGCTATAGCCCACTCACATAGGTCCAAGAATATGGGAACCTTTTTTTCTTACTCGTAAATTTCGAACTAAAAGACTTCCCTGTTTAGCTAAGCCCAAATAGTCTGTTGGGCTTGGGGGTGAGCCAAATTAAACAAATATCCAGCATGGATAATGTGTTTTCTTCAAAGATGGTTGTCATACAAATGATACCATCGCATGTATGTGCTCTTAATGCATATTTACATTTTTAACCACAAACATACTGCACTTATAATGGAAATTTATCTGTGAATTTGTGGCCTATTATGATCAGTTAATAATAAATTAACCTTATCAAAAATGGCGTTAGATGCTATAGATTTGTTTTTAACTTTACACATCAACTTAAGATTCCAGTTTTTAATATTGGCCTGGGGTTTCTTGACTAATAGGTCTGCTAGCTGATGAACGCTTTGAAAGAGCAATACAACATTTGTTTATTTCACTTGGTTATCATTTCGCTCTTTTAGTGAATGATAAAATGCAAGATTTAGGATATAAGTAAGGCAGTGTTAATATATTTAACTTTATCATTTAAATTCCAGAATATTTGCCTGGTACTGCCCAGTTTAACTCTCCATGAAATGAAGCATGGAGCAATTAATACATTTCATGCCAAAGCACTTCTTTCAGGACACACACAGTTTCCCCAGGAGTCTGAAAATGTATGTCTCCATGACTGTCACTAAGGAGGTAATGTGGAACCTACATGACTGACTGCCCTCCCATTGTTAAAATATGCATACAGGAGAAATACAACACACAAAGTGAACTCATATTTCAACACTCACCACAGCAAGAATACCTGGCAAGCTAGCAGGCCTCTGGGCACTGAAGCATTTTTCTTGTAGTAAGACAACAGAAGAACAATAAACTTCTAACATTCTGTCCAGGACCACGCACCGTTAACATTTGCATGATAAAGGCTGTGTCGTTAATGCCAGTCAAGCAAAATTAAGCCCTGCCAAGTCTTGTTTCTCTCAGTTTGACCAGGTGAAAATTCATTCAGATGAATTCAGAGAGATGCATTTTTCTCCTGTGAAACTATAGAAATAGCGCTAACAGGCAAGCCCCTCTTTGTCAAGACATGGACATAATTTAAACACCATTGGAAGTTGCCCAGAAAAATGGCTTTGATTCCAAATCAGAAAAAGTCAGAAGATAAAATGAATTCATTTATTTATTTATTTATTTTACAATTTTTCAATGTCAAATTATTTGAAATAAAATAGTGTTTTTTTATTTTATTTTATATAGTACAGTATTATATATATATAGTATATAGATGTATAGTGTAGTGGTGTATTATAATATACAGAAGTGCATATTGACCAAAGATTTAATCTCACTTCTTTTTAGCTATTTTTGCGTTAATATAGCATGTTGTTGTGTCTAAAATGTAAAAAAAATGGCAACGTGATTATGCAAAACATAAGGGGGTGCAAAAGCAGAAAGGTGTTAATGTAGGTCTTAAAGGGTTAAAAGGAAGTAGAAGCCATTGAACAGGCAGGAAGCACAGGGAGCACCAGTCATGCCTCGTCAATCTCGACTTGACAAACACTCCAGCTGTCATTTGGTGCTTGTGGAAAGACAAAAACCACAGGGGAGAGTCACTGGGACAGGCTATAGGCAGAACAGCTCGACTGTGTGCTCACACTCAATCACTCAGCACAGAGGCGGCACTGAAGAGTATAGAAGTCACATCTGTTGTCAGTTACACCATAAGGCCCAAACTCCCAAACCAATTACTCCAGCAACAAGTGAAATAAAGAATGACTTAATTACTCCTCTCACTCATTCAGTGTGGCCGGAGTACTGGGTACTGTATTGAAGGGGAGCCAGATGTGACAGTATTTAAATGGAAATGAGTCTGTTCATTGAGGCTTATAGTCCATGGCAGAGGTTAGAACACAGGCAGACATGGTTAACACAAGCAAATTTATTAGCAGGGTCAACACTCAGACATGGACATGGTACACAGGAAATACAAGCAACATGACTAAGAAAGCAATGAGCATGGAAAACAAGGGAAACACACTTGGGGCTCTATTTTCGTGCCAGCGCAAGTGTAATTTGCTTGTGAAACGCCAGTGTGTTGCTAATTTTTCCCTGCGCATGTGTGTAGATTTGCAGATGTGTAAGTATAAGTCAGCCCGAAGGAGGCTTTGGGTCATCCTGACATGGTGTAAGGTACTGACTATAAAAGATGTCCACTTTGCCAAATGTTGCTCTGACCAGCTTAGCATTTTTAAGAGTTATATGATTTTAAGAGTTTTATAAAGGCAAATGATGTGCCTGTTTACAGCACTTAAGTTTTTTTTCCAGGCCACATACCAGCAATCACAGCTGGAGGCCCTAAAAGACCAAGGTCTCCCATCTGTTGAATGTTTCACTTTTATAATACTAAAAAGAAATCTGAACCTTATGATTTCAACAAAATATGTAATTTGAAGTAGTGACCATTTGGGAACTGCAGGCAAAACTATAGGTTACTGTTCAGACTAAACAGTACTTCAAGCTCTCTCTTGGAAAGAGTGATCATGTTATTTGAATACTATGGGTCATTTATGGAAAGCAGAAAAGACCTGCCACACCATAGCATTAGTCCACTGGCATTGATTTTTTTGCTCCATCTTTCCTGGCCAAAAGTAGAACTGTCTGATCCAGGATGGTGTCTCCCCGGCTTGTCATTTCCTGACTTGCCCTTCCCTAGAGTCAGCTTGATAAGTCACGAGCAGTATTGCTGAAGTCAGCCAGAACTACCAGAAAGGAATCTGTGTATCTGACTGCCACCTGAAAACTATAATGTTATAGCTATAGCTACAAGTAAGATGTTTAGATGCTGACTACAAGTAACATAATTGAACAATTCTAGATTGTACAGAGGTCTCATCCCAGGACACTGTTTTTATGTCACACTTTTATCCGAGAGGAAGTTTCCCAAGATTTAAATGATATTAATGGACACAAAGAGAAACTGGTCTTCGCTTGATTGATTGGCGAAGTGCTTAACATGACGGCAAGGCAATCATCACAGCGCGGAGTATGATGTCAGTGACATTAGCGTCAAAGTTTAGTGGGATAGATGGACAGCTGCATATAATCAGTGGTAATAAGGATGGATTAAACATACATATTGTACCATTGTAACGTTAATTTTCTGAGCAGTGCACAGCTTGATATGCCCCATTGCATAAAAGCTAAGCAGTACACATAGACTTGCAGTAAGTTGTTTCCAACAACAAGGCGCCATATAGGCCTATTTACTTTCAGCTTCTCAGCCCATGCATTCTGTTTAGAATCAGTATTGGCAATGCTGCTGGCAATTCTTTTTTTTCCTCCTGCTTACTTTGAGAGCTTCTGAGGCTCACAGACATTCGCAGAGAACACACTAATAAGTAATCAAACACCATTGACCAAAAACCTCAGTGTATTTAATGTTTTTTTATTTAGGGGTTAAAAAATTAGGGGGTTTGAGCGCATTATCTGGGCAAAATAAATGCTGCAAAATACAACCTGAACATGCAGTAAGAAGTCAGTGACATGCATTGAAGAGTGATTAAGTGGGTTTTCAAAGAGTTAGAGGGGATAATTAGATTTGCGATGCGTAAAGCACATCTACAAAGCCTAATGATTCAGAAACTATAGTCAGGGGCAGATTTAGTGATTTTGGGGCCCTAGGCAAAAGACAGGAATGGGGCCCCCTGCTCCAACCACAAGTATTTACCTTGGTTTTCCCTCGGCTCGACTTGTCCAGCTTGCTTTTGTACAGTGGGGTGTTGACTGTCAGAGCTCAAAGTTCAAAAGTTCAAAAGTTCAAAAGTTTGGAATCAATGTTTTCAGTGATATAAACTCCATTTAGTTTCAGAACCATCTATAAAATGATTGCAATATGATTCTAGTGTTTATGCACTTTAGGTTTCAAATAATTTGTAGAAAGCTGTAAAACATTATCTGTCCAGAATGAGGACTCCAAAATGATGACTCCATCAAGAGTGATGTTAATATAAACATTAATACCCAGAATGCCTCTTTTTTTGGAAAGCAGTGATCAAATCTTGAAG
>JAOUQW010000031.1:5324354-5334585 GCA_028565825.1 Olivaichthys viedmensis | reverse complement strand
ATTAATGGCTTGCTGCTTTGACACACACACACACATATACACACACAGACCCCCCCCTTGTGTAATTTTCCATTTATTCAGCCCACATTTCTCTTGAGACTCTTCCACAAAGGCTGTGTTCAAAAGTGCATACTTGTATACTGTATACCGCATCCTGCTCCAGTATATACTGTACACTAATACTATTCCTCATGTATAGTGTAGTACAGTCATGTGACTACCTGTCAGTCAAATTCATTTGTGAATACAGTTACCCCAGAATTATGGTATTTACCTCAGAATTGCTGAGTATTTTTAGTTACTGTGATCCAAAATGTTTTATCTATTGGTGGTGGAAGCCAAAAATTATGCAATTAGATGGTGGAGAAAGGCTGCAAGGAAGTGCAGCATTTTGGGAAAACCCCCAAAATGCTTTAGCCTTAATTTTGGAACAAAAGTGCAATGTAAATACAGTAATGGCACAACTAGCATAAATAAATAATCTCCTGTTCTGTATCAAGTAAGTCATTACAGCTAGTTTGTTAATAATTTGTTAATAATAGCCATAGCAGCAACAATTAATAAAAAACTAGCAGACTAACAAGCTACTTAACTTTAGCTAATAGTTGTTGGCTAGCTTTAGTTAACATTATCATTAGCAATAAATGAGCTAAGGTCATTTTTTTTCAGTTACTTGCAACATTTAGATTAAAACAAAACCACAGTATAACTCATGCCTTTACATGTATAGGTGCTGTGCTGTTGCCTTCTTCATCACAGTTTTTCGGATTTTATTTTAAAAATGAAATCGTGGGATGCAGTGCACCACAAGATAACTCTGACCAGATATTTGGAAATTAGGCCCAGATAGCACCCTGAGTTGTATTCAAGTACTGCATACTATATACAGATTTTGGGCAGGGTTTAGTATGAGTAATATATATAACATGTAATTTCAAATCAATACATTTTATGATAATATTTAAATTTTTAGGGGAAGTAAAAGTAGCACACAGAAAGTAATAGTTGTACTTTCTCCAAACAGTCCGATTTAATGCACAATGGTTATTAGAGGAAACCACCTCAACTCTTACATTTAACCCAGAGCTTACCTACATTGACGTAATCTGACCCCAAATCAATGCATCATGTTAAAATATTTTACGTTTGGAAAGCAATTCTGTTTTTGCTTCTGAAAGCTTTAATTACACTGGTGACGTCAGTGGCAGAGAGTAGAGAAGTACTCGGCAAATAATCTGCTAATCTGCAATGCTAATGAGAATGAAGGTGATCGCATTTATTATGGAGCTGATAAGTGATAGCGCCAAAGCACTGCCGTGTGTATTTTGAGACCCACTGCTAGTCAAACTCAGTTCATCTGCTGAATTGCTGATAATAATAATAAACTCCCCAGCCTTTGCCCATTTGTTGTGAACAAGGATTGCCAATGCATAGTGTATACACAAAACAGGTGAATTGCAGCACTATATTATTTTTGTTTCTGATTAGTTTATTAGTTAAATTTCAGTTGTGTGTTAGATTCTCTGACCACTCTGGAGCAATATATACTCTCATGTTAGCCTGAATTGAGTCAATATATAACCAGAATAATGAGAAAAAAGTGCTGGTAGGGCTCAGTTCTGGATCTCTTTTTTTTCTTCTTTTGAAATACTGAATACTGTATGCTTAAATGTTTTGGCTTGGTTTTATTGTAAACGCTAGAAAGATGAATCAGTGTCTTCAGTAATGTCTCAACTTTCATTTAACATTTGTGTAAAGAAAGAGGTCTTATGAAAGCTGTCAAATTAATTCCAAGCTTTCCCTTTGCTCTGTGGGGTTTTATCAGCAGTCAGTAAAATACTTTGAGGGGATTATAATGATTTTATTTTTGGCACCATAATAAGACACAAAACGCTCCCAAGACGGTTCACTCCAAAGCTAAATGTCAAAGCTTTTTGCAAACATATTCAGAGACAGATAGAAATCATGATGCATGGTTGTTGTGACTGACAGCTTTAGGTGATGCCTCTCCGGTAGTGAAGCTTTATTCTATTTTCCCATCCAGACCACGGAATGGACATTTTAACCACATTTAAGGCCCCTTATGACATCTTGGCCATGACATTTTAAATATAACCAGAACATTTTGAAGTGGTGTAAAGTGGAAAAAAGAGGCCGATGCTAAGCTGAACTCTTGCATTTGTATCATAACTGAAGAAGAAGTTGCTTATGGAGGGCTGAGGGTGCCAATATGAAATAAATAAATTATATGCATAATTAATTAAAATGTTAAAATAAAAACTTAAGTAATTATTTAAACTTGTTTAGAAATTTACTTAAAAACATAAGTAATATTTAATTAGTTATTTCACTTTTTATTTATTTCAGGCCGAGGCCTTGGGGCATGCCATGAAATAATTTAATCTGTCATCGTCCTTCAAAGCTAATGGACGGGCCCCACATTTTGATTGTATGATCTATTCGAATTGATTGCTTTTGCCTGTAGGCCTACATAGTCTTTCAGATCAGCAGGAGGACTTTAGCTGTCCATCAAACATGGGACCGGGCAGTAAGCAGCAAAGCGTGATATGTGAAAGCCCACATTTTATTGTTTGACCGTTAAATAAAATAGTGGCGTTTTGGCTGAGATGAGGATGTTGCCTTTTTTTGTCTCATCCGAGGAAGATTATACAGAATCACACTGTCTAAACATTTGTTTGAAAACAAAATTTATGGCTTTTTAATTTTACTCAGAGCTCGAATAAAGCACATGTATGACTCATCTCAAATGTGTCCCATATTACGGTTTCAACTTGAATGGGCAACATACTTTAAAAATGTAGTTAGCGGTTAAGTTAATCTAAGTCCCTAAACACTGATTCCATAAAATACAGCTCCACTGCCCTAACTTGAGAGAGAAAAGCGACTCCAACCGACCAATGACTGATTAGCGTCGATAAACACTACATATTTTAATTTTCTACATTCAGTTCAAAAACATGTAAAATACATTTTTGAAAATGAAACAATGTAGAGTTTGTCTCTGCTACTTGGTCATAAAATAGTTTCACTAGTTACAAGTTACACCAAAATTTACTACACCAAACACTGTCTGTGAGTAATAGACCCTCTAATAATAGACCTAACTAATAGACCCCCGTCAGACACACAGTCGGCGCTACTGTCGGTTTAATCCTTCCGATTGAAACACATTTTGACCATATCTTGCCAAATTTTGATTTGGCTAAATAGTTTTATTGAATACTATTAAAATTTACTCAAATTTACTCAAATATATTAGCTCAAACATCATGCTGCACATGGCAGAACCAAAATAGGTGTGATAGTGCTGTCGTTATTGGAACTTTTGCACTATGGGGGACATCAAGCCATTTATGTTTCTTAATTTGGTTTTTGACTAATAGAGCCTGTGCAATACTTTAAACTGAATCAGTTTGGACGTAGAGGTGGTAGAGCTGCTCTGTAGATTAGCCCTCTTCCCAGATCTTGTCAGAAACCATATCATTCATGCAAACAGATGTTTTTAAAGCAGAGAATGGGCCCCAGCAAATGATAGAATAATTGCATCATCCTCCTTGAGGAAAGGCTATAGGCAAGTAAATAGGGAGATTCTGCACAGGTATAAAGCTTTGGCAGTTGACCATCTTAGTAGCATCGGCAAGACCCTTTGTCAACATTCGTAGCTTACAGGTGTTAATATTCTCCTTGAGTTTATCAATCCAATGTCTAAGAAGTTTATATTAAACACCTGTGCGCTATTCCTTGCTAACCAGGATGCTGAAGATTTGTTTGCATGTGTTTCTGAACTTGATGAAAGTGATTCACTAATTTTAATGCCAAAAAGTTCAAGAAGCTAAGACTTAAATTCTTAGTGAGAGGCATGAATTTACTTTTGTTCTAATTGTATATACTAGAATTTTGTTTTATGGGAGTTAATGTAGTTCAATAAGTTGGGGAGAAAAATGGCTAGATCAGAATCACGTATAGGTTTACAAAGATTTTCAGCATCTCCCTATTTGATATCATCAACATTTGGCTGGCTCTTGATCCCTTTTGCCAATGGCTCTAGAGAGATATCTAAGACAGAGGAGGTAAAGAATCACACTGCCCCACGTTGCAGAGTAGGTGTAAGGGATTAGACCTGTCAGCATTAGTCAGTACAGAAGATGTTAGGACGTAAATACACATGTTCACCCATGCAATAAAACATTCTCCAAAGCCAAAGCACAATTTTGCAATTAAGCATACACTCAGAAAAAAAAAAGAGTTCTTTGGAACCCTCTCTGATCGTAGGGTTCTGCACATAACCTATAAGGGTTCCCCCAGAGGGACAAACCAAACAACTCTTTAGGGTTCTACATTTAACTTCTATATGTTTGTTATGTGTATCTGCATTCTTTAAATTTTTTATTTTTTTTGCAAAAGAGAATACCTGTAGCTTTAGGAAAAAGTGCTTGAAAAACCTGAACTACCAAGCTAGTTCTAAATCTAAAGAAAAAAAAAAACGAATTAGGGCGCCTTAATGAGAACAAACCAACCAAGACTTCATTGCCTCTCCATTGGTGCTAAAGACCCTTATGTTGGACTTGGGGCTTTGCAGGTAGGGAGAGGGGGTGTCAAAGCCTGCATCAACTCTAATCACTGTTCTGTAAGCTTATCCCTGTTGTCTGTAAAAATGTACACTCTGGCAGTTATACTCCAGGTTGGTCTTTTGGAGTATTACCTTTTTTCCCCATACACTCTTAGAAAAAAAGGGTTCCTCAAGGGTTCTTTGGATAGTTAAGGGTTCTTAGCTACCTAAAGGGGGTTCTTGTTGGATCCCTCTTTGATAGTGAAGCACTCTGTTGTCGGGTAACACATAGAACTGGTAAGGTTTCTCCCAGAGGGACAAACCAAAGAACTCCTTAGGGTTCTAGATTTAACCTTTTTCTAAGATTGTAGAAAAAGTGTGCTTGGGTTATGATCCGTCCTCTCTCTGGTAGTTTGGGCTGCCAGATGCGATGTAGCCAGAGCATGATCTATGACGTTGTTTCAACGGCAATAGTATTGGAACCTCAACAGAGACATTTAATGTTGACTGCGGCATCTAAAATTGGCTAACCAGGATGTTGTTATTCAAACTATGTTTCGAGACTCAAGGAATGAAAATCTACGAGAGATGTGTGAGAAAATATCAAAGACTATATAGAATAATAATGAAAAACACTGAGAAACTAGGGGCTTTTGGGTGAGCTTTTGAGGTGCAGACGGAGGATCATTAAATCTGCATTCGCTCTTGAAGTGACCCTTTACAACAAAAAGCAAATAAAGCCCTCAAGATAAAAACTAGTGACCTAAAAGAGTGGCCTTATCATCAAAAGGTCTGGCAGAGGAGGAAGAAGAAAATGGGAGCTCAACTGCCATGCCTTCCAAACTCTTGGATGAAGCTCATTTCCAAAACAATATTTTCAAGAACCCAAAAACATTTGCAGCATGTAAAGGACTTTGAGTGCCTCCATGTTTCGGACTTATCAGGCTTTCTATATGGGCTACTGCTGTGCTGAATAATTATGAACACATAATGGTCATAAGAGAATAATTACAGATGATTTTAAAAATTAGAAAGGTACAATTAGGAAAGGTTTGAGGTTCAGCAAGTGAACTCGAGATACAGACCCGAGCACAGCTTACCAGGCACGTGGCCTTTCATCACCCATGTTAAGCCTCATAACAATGCAGCATTTCTCCTCCCTTACTCATAGCCTTTCAAAGTAGTGCCTTTGATGGTGTCGGCCTTATCACACCACCACAGCTGTCGAGCCACACAGATCCATTACCCATTGCTCCATAATTTCAAAAGCTCTGCTTGAAATCAGCTCTCCTTCTCCGTGAAGTGACTGTGACCACTGAAGCTTTAGATTGCAATGGTCCAGTCTAATTGCACCTATTATATCCTTCACTAATTTTTTAGAATTTCCTAGCAGTGAATGTGTTGGTAAATGGAAAGAAAGCAGAAGAAATGGGGCTGTAGCGTGTGCGCTATATCTGTGGACTTACTGTAGCAGGTATCCTGAAATGATCTGAGTTCCGGGCTCAGTCAGTGCCATTTCTGACATGTCTGCATCTCTTTAATTTTCTGTCTGCTTTTATCTTTGTGACTGAGCGGGTTGAAAAGAATGTGATGTGTCTGTATAGGCAGACAGCACAAGGTAGTTTCTTTCTCTCTGGCCATTCTGCATCTGCACATTCTTTCATTTTGCTTTTTAATTGAACACCTGTTGGGTTTCCATTTGACTCTATGGTGGATTACACATTGAATTGTTGTTCCCTGTACTTGTCTTACTGAAGAGTCATAAAGGTGAAACAAACTTCACCAAAACATGCTAATGTGAGCAATAATGATTGAGAGTTAGTGCGAGTTAGTTTGTGGTATGTCAATAAGATCATATTAAGTGATGCCAATTGGCTTTCATTTATTGTTAGACACGTTAGCTTTTTTGCGACAAAACATTTTCCATCCAATATTTTGTGAATATTATTCATTCATTCATTCATTCATTCATTCATCTTCAGTAACCTCTTCATCCTGGTCAGGGTGCGGTGGATCCAGACACACCCGGACACACTGGGTGTCAATAAATATTACAATATTAGTATTAGTAAAAACCAATCAACCAATATGGTTGAAAAGGGAATAGTTCTTCATAAAGAAATGAACAGCCTGTATCACAGCTTTCACAAACCACTGGCCAAAAGTATAGAGTTCCCCAAAGAATATCAGTCATAAATGATAGTCTTTATCTGCTGTGTTGTTTTAATCTGTTGAGCATGACCCTGCTTGTGTAAGTGCCCATATGTAAGTGCAATCTGTGCAACCTTTAATAAAATACTAATAATAATATAATAAAAAATTAATGAATAATAATCACACACACAAGGTTGCTTTCAATTCAAAAAGGAAATACAGTAAAGCAAACACAGAAGAAACCCCCAACAAAAACATAGAATGGTCTTCCAAAAGCTATTGCCGTAATTAAACTACAATGACCTAACCAGTCACATTCCCACTGATGCCAGATACTGCCATAACATTTACATTAACAGCATGTGGAAGATGCCCTTATCAAGAGTGACTTACAGAAGTGCTTTGTGGTCTCCGCACCCAGGCACTGCCGCTGGAGCCACATAGGCACATCGTGGCACTGGGAATCGGGAACTGTGGCTACAGAAAATGACATCACCAAACAGGGAGTCAAAAGACCAGGGCAGAGAGAGCTTCCTATCCATTGACGAGAGCAGTGGAGCACACACACCTAAAACTTGAAAGTGATCAGGCGCTGTACTAGATCCATCCTCTGCATACACACATTGTGCCTGGAAGATCAAGGCCAGAAGAATTCCACCACTTAAGCTCAAGCCTGTTAAGGCTCTGTTGCAACCAACAACCAAAAACTAAAGACACATACACACAGAAAATAAAAAACTATAGTAAGAAGCAGCAGCACAAGCACGTCCAGCAGATCGAATCATCCCAAGTTTGTATAAACTCATTCAGTTAGATCCTCTTCTGCTTTCTGCTGACACAGTCCCCTTTATCTACTATAACAAACCCCCTACATGAGGCTCATCACAGCACTCTGACAGCTTTAATACTGATCTGGAAAAAAACAACGTAGCAGCTTGTAAGAGCAACGGGGGGTGATTTCCGAGAGAACAGATCCCCTCATTACCTTATTTGTTTGCTGCAGTTAAGCAAATGATTACAAATAAGTGCTTTCAAGGACTCCTAGTCAAGGACACAAAATCTGTTAAGGACTGATAATAGTGAAGAGCATATTTCTGAGACAAAGCCGCTGTCTAACATAGCACATACCTTCCTTTGAATTTTCAAAGCTTGCAGAGTGAAACAGTAAGTCTTGTGCGAATACATGAGGAGTTTATAGCCACTCAATTGCTTGCAGAATGAAGGCAAAGGACAAGATTACAGCAGGAATCAAAGCATGTCTGCACTGGAAGTCTGAGACCTTTTAAGTATCTGGGTGACTAATTCACAATGTTCTTTTATGTGAAGGTGACAGCTAAAGGATGAAGAGGCCAAAAAAAGTACTTGCAAAGTACTCCAGCTTTCTTCATTGCAAGGGTTTATTTATGCAACAATTTGCCAGGGTGTTTCTTCAATTATTTATTTGCTGTCATCATGTCATGTCTCGCAGAGGCTAATGAGATGTTTTTTGCATGCGTCTATTATGGAGGAACACTCATGGGTATATTGTACTTCATAACACTGCAGATGAACTCGCCATCAAGTCTCACAAAGCAAGTGAAGGACAAGAGCTGCTCAAGAAAGCCAATTTTATTCAGCTCACACCTGTTTGTAAAATTGCTTGGACCAGAGAGGTGGGTTTCAATCGCTCTCTGCTTGATAAACAACCTGAGCCTGTGATTGTATTAAAGCCCTGACGTGTTGTCGATTTTGCTCAGCCCTCTGATTAAGCGTGCCAAGTCTAAGCCTGTGGCTTATTGTTCCAGAGGAACGTGCGGAATACCAGGAACCCTTTAAGTGTCCTCTAAACTATATTCTGTGCATATTTAGCACATGTGACTCTTGTTCAGACTGATTGCAACACTTGAGCACAAGCTTTGGGTCTGGAGTTTGCAGCAAAATGATCTTTTTGAGCTTTTGATACAGACTTCAGGACTTGTTGCCAAATTGGGCAGTGTTGAATGTGGACAGAAGCGAACGTTTGTGTCCTGTTCGGCCCATAAGAAAGACATTATGGACCCCAACATGAAATGAGAAGTGCAAGCCAGAATGTGGTGATGTTTTTTTTCGTAAAGGTCTCCTCCACAATTAACCTTGGGTGACGCACGAAAGCTCAAAACAAACAACAGGAAAGCTGGCATTCGGGTGAGTGAGCGCTGGCTGATAGAGTGTACTGCCTGCTCTTTCATTAGAGCACAACTGTGAGTAGGACCTGAGCCAACCTTCAATCCATCCATCTAACATAGACTCTGCTATATTAAATAAAAAGGCATCTCTTGCCCAGCTGCTTGCCCTCAGAAGCTCTGTGACTAATGATATAAATAACGTAACATAACGTAAAAAACAGGGTTCATGCCTGCATTCATTGAAATGTGAATTCATACCTCCAGACTATGAGTGTCACGGTTTGATGGTATAACGGTATAACGGTATAATAACCTAGTCAAAGAATATCACAGGTAATAAGAATTGAAGAAATTTTTTTAATAAAATATGAACATCAGCACTCATGCATTTAATTTGACATATTACATTGGCATTATCCTTGAACATTAGTAATAAACAATTTCTTTATTCTTTGAACATTTTTCACATTTTGTTAATTTTTTGGGTGGGTGGTTGGGTGGAGGTCTTCAAGTGCAAAATTCTCTTCGTACGTCCCTGTGCATGAAACAAACAAGAATCAAAAAGAAAACCAAAAGATTGAATTTTTCTACTACACTTAAATTGTTCCTTTAAGAGAAGTTGGGGTGCACAAATGCTAGCAGGTTAATATTCTCTGCACTGTTGATGTAAAAGTAACGAGATGGTGAGACCGATGAGGAAAAATAATTGCCACTAATGTGAGTTTTAGCACTCACATCTTTAAGGTTGTAAAATCCAAGGCGTTTGCCAGCCTCTGCTATTTTCATACTAATATATTAGGCTGACGTTATTATTACGGGAGGCCATGCAAGCTGATAATACAAGGTTTAAGGAACTTGTAGAAAGAATACAGAAACCGTGACAACGCAACAAGCCTAAGCTTGTTGTCACTTTGGGACAGTTTAACTGTTTAGCAAATTTACCTCCAGACCTCCAGAAATTGACCTTTTTCTCAGTTTAGCTATTTACAAGTACGAGTTATGTGTAACGTATTATCATGTTAACATTGATGGTACATGTTTATTACGACCTTAAATCCTAAAAAGACCGCTGTTTTACTGAGTGTCAGTCCTGTTATTCCCTTCAGTTAAACCCTATAAGTTATAACCTACTGTGCCGGCTGTGGCTCCTCTGTGTATATGTGGAGGTAGTGACTAATACGTCAGGGTTTAGCCTGCTGTTTGCTGTGAGTAGCTGCAGGACTCTGTATGTACACTGTTTTTTAAAACATTTGTCTAAGGGCAGTGGTGGCTCAGTTGTTAGGGCACTGGGCTACTGATCAGAAGGTCGTGGGTTCAAGCCTCAGCTCCATCAAGCTGCCACTGTTGGGCCCTTGAGCAAGGC
>JAOUQW010000031.1:5276276-5288354 GCA_028565825.1 Olivaichthys viedmensis | reverse complement strand
TGTGTGTGTGTGTGTGTGTGTGTGTGTGTGTGTGTGTGTGTGTGTGTGTGTGTGTGTGTCTGTGTGTGTGTGTGTGTATGTGTGTGTGTGTGTGTGTGTGTGTATCACTCTTTGAAACATAAAATAAATTTCCTCCCTCTTTTTATTTTGATTAAAGTCAGCCTTCAAATGAACAGAAAGCTGCCCAAATACAGAGCAGCGCTCTTATTAAGATCACTTATCATTTTGGGTATCATCTCTTAACAGATGCCAAAAATAAAAATGAAAAAATAAAGACAGCATCATTTTAGGCAGAAAAAAAGGACAATACACAAAAGAAAGAGAAAAAATAGCATCTCCTCTGGCATTTGAGATTGACAGAGTGAAAGCAAAATTGCCCCCATATCCACTTTAAGTGTGTGAAATTGTTCATTATCCTGTGACGAATAAGGAGACAGTGTCTGTTTTGCTATTTAAAAACAGATATACTGTCTGTCCCCCTGTCTGTGGGTGCTGTATAACACCCTCCACAAGCAGGAAGAACTGCTTGTGGAGAACAACTGAGCAGGAGAGAGGTAGATGTCTGGGAGTTAAAACCCCCTCATAATAAACTCAGATTGAAACATACATGTAAGGGCTTGTAGGATGATTGGCTCGAAGCGGCAGTAAAATTCTTACTCACTGGCTATAAAGTGTTTGGAAGAGGGCACAGGTTAGAATGCTGATTTCTGCTTTTTGTCCATTAACGCATTTCAAATGTCAACTTCCTTCGTATCCCCCATTCCTCTCCCCTTTACTCTGTTTCCATTGGTTTTGTCCTATCGTCTATTGTGTGGCACTGAAAGTGCTAAAAAGCCAGTAAGGTGTATGACAGTAGCAAGAGATTTAGGAAAGTATCCAAGAAATGAGAATCAATCCTGGAATGAAAAACAAAAAAATTTTACAAAAAATTCTGGAGACGTTAACATTTTGCCCAAACTTATCAGTTGCAAGATGAAGTTAGATCTCATTAGACGTTCTATCAATACTCAAGAACTGAGCAATCAGTTTAGTTATTTTCAGCCACGTCTTATATTTGCTGTAAATCTGTAATGTATCTTATGTCAATGAATTATGGCTTTTAACTGCCACCATGCTTGTTTACCTAGGTGCCTCTAAATATCCACCGCCAGTTACCTTGGAAACTGCATTAAGCAAATCAATGAAGGTAGTGTCACTGGATAGGGAGGGCATACTTCTCTCTCCCCTCTCCCTCTTTTCTGTTCCCCTCCTTTGCACTCTCTCTCCTTCTCTTTCTTACACTCTCCCTCCCTCCCTCCTTCCCTTTTCCTCACTCCCTGCATTGTCAGGTTGCATGCTGACAATCATAGCCCAAGCTGTTTGTGTTGTTGCGTCTGACTGAGTTTTTCGGAAAGTGACTCGAGGTCTCAGATCCCACGAGAAGACAGCGAGCACGTGATGGTTTCCCCTTACTTTCTTGAGTGTCCTCTTGCTGATGTTCCACAGGTTACAGGGCTGGCTTGACCTTCGGGGTACACCCTGGAAATTGTAGTTTTTTTGTAGTTTTCTTCTCAACTGTTGAAAGACCTTGGGATAGCTTTTGGGATCCTGGGGTACAATGCAATGAGTGCGCTCCACTATGATGAACCTGGATGGGCTTGAGATGATCGCCGTCCTGGTGGTCATGGGACTTTTCATCAAGGTCCTGGAGCAGTTTGGACTATTTGAGCCTGTTGGAGGAGAAGGTAACGTGCTGTTTCAGGAGCAGGGTTGCGCTAGCTGCTTTTCTGTGACGATATCTAAGTTGCAGATATGCCAAAGCTAATATATCTACTGTACATGACAGTGAGGGACATCATCTCGAGTTTGCACAAATCCCACAGTGTCCTCTGTCTTAAGGGTCCCAACGCAGTGAGGGTAGAGGTGTTTGGTTACTCAAGTGATGGTTCTGAAACTTTACCCTGTGAATCCTTCTGCTCCCCTCACCCCACTTCCCTCTGCCTCTCTGCTTGGTGCACTTACTGTCTAATCAATAGTACGGCACAAAGAGGCTTTGGGTGATGCTCTGTTGCCGTCTCCGGCAAGAAATTTGAGTCTCTGTTTTCTCTCTTTTACTAGGGAAATAGTTTTCTGGAGAATTAGGCAAAGTTGGTTTAGAGAGCCTGGGCCATGTTTTGGGGGGTTGAATTTGCACATTAAAGTTTTTAAAGTGTACTTTTGATGCTTCATAGAATTATGTCATAGGTATTATGGTTCAGGGTTTTGCTTTGCAGATGTTAGTGTTGGTATTGGCCACAGATATTGTTCTGGGTTTGAGTCTAAGTTTGTATTATACTTTCCAATCTATCGTGTTGGCTTGTTTGGAATCAATGCTGAGTTACCTCTGCAATATTGAGCTTTATGTTGCCAGCCAAAAACAATATTCAAAGAAACTCCTTGAAACATGCATGCATGAACAACCAGTCATTACATCGCAATTTTAAACAATAGTCATTGTCTATTGTTAAATCCATACCCTGCCCTTAATTTCCTTTACCCCGTTATAGTTAAGGCTAGGAATGCTTTTTCTTTCATGCCTATATGAACAGTTCTTGCTATTCAGATTCTCTCAGCTTCAGGCCTTTAAGTACCATATATTGATGACAGGGTCTAATCTACTCACACATGATGATGGCCATTTTATGGGGGATGTTTATCTTTAACGTGTGTGAGACGTGTGTTGATGAGGCTCTGATTGTAAACCTCTCTGAAATGTCAAGCATGACATGTCTAATTGGTGTTGTCATGCAAAGAAAAGTGGATTTTGTTGTCAGGAATTCATGCTAGCTTTCCATCTCCATTTTAAGCAAAATGCAAGGAACTTGCAGTTTCTTGCATTCTGCTATTCTTTTAAATTTGTTAAAATAGTTCATTTGGCATTAAGAGCGTTCACGTTGACTGGTTTTGGACACAAAGTAGGAACACGGCAGTCTGAATATCAGCCATTTTTTATGGGCTGAAGTAGCTGAATTAATCAAAGCAACCCTCCCACTCCCAACCCAGACCTCCACACTGATGTGTCTCTTGGAGCATGCCCAGCAATGAAGGAAGATGTGCCAACTGGTTGCTCATCTCGAGATTAAAAAGCAAAGTTCTTTCTTCTGTGCTCGCCCAGGGATTTGTGCCAGTCTTGGCCTGTACAAAATTTGGAAGTATTCAGCTGTCTCCAGGCGAAGCATTAGATAAAGACATTGAGTGCAAAAGCCAATAAATGGTCCAGATACATTAGGGAAAGTGCTATTCTTAATACCAGTGATTTTAAAAACAAAGGCGTCTCGAGGATTGAAATAAGCCCTGGTGGGTTTTATTGCTCATTCTGTCTGTGTGAAATCTTCAAGCCTCATTATTTAGATTATGTCTGTCAAGAAGAGGCTGAGGTCACCATACCTTTAGAGTGGTGAATTATTAATCATAACAAGCACACCAATACTCACTGCCTCTGTTTATCACCACATGCCTGACATAACTCACTGTCAGTGAAGCAGTGTAATGAAAAGGTGTCAAAGTAGTGTCAGGTGGACAAGAGTCAAACAGAGGGCATCCCTCTTCATGGGGAACGGGTGTCTGGCATGCAGTCTATCACCTGTAGTGTGTTGGAGCTTGAGATATAGTGATAGGTTGTGTCCCAAGCTGTTTGGGTCACACAAGAATAATATTACTGGAACTACTTAAATAAATGCAATTCATTCCATTCTTCATATTCTTGCCATTCTTCGTATTTTCTTCTTTGTTTTGCAGACAGCTCTGCCCTCTTATTGCCTCTATGGTCTATAATAGTCTATAGTCTTTATTGCAAGCATTTTAGATTTCAAACCAGATGCTGTAAACATATCTGGTGTGGCAAAGAATGTAGTTCTGGATGCTTTTATATTTTAGATGTCTCAGGAACCTTTATGCATCCACAGACCTATAATTACCTACCCAGTTGTTCAGTTTAGATCTATAGTGAATACAGTGCTACAAAGTGCGACCACTTACTTGGAATCACTTTCCTGTTTCATTTAAACCACCATTTAGCCACTCTTTGGGAGTGTGACTCAAGTATGATGCAGAGCTCTAGGAATCCAGGAACACCATACGGTTCGCTATTTATAAGGTTTAGTGAAGAGCTCTGCTCTATGGTCAAATGTTTGTTAATATACTGTATCTTTGAACAAATATTTTGGGTTGGTTCATTAAAATACTGCAGTAAACTGATTTGGCGAGGTTGTGGGGACCCATATTCAGTGGCTTATTGATAACACAGTCCAAGCAACAGTATCCAAAATGTTACCAAAACAAGAATCTAAGAAACAGGCAGTAACAGAAAGGAATGCTAACAAAATCCAAAGGGTAAACCAAAAGCAAGCAGTCCAAGGCCAATCACGCTGAATACAGACTAATTGCTAGAAACCATGGCTTGGAAGTTCTGTGGTAAACACATAAGAGTGCTGGGGCTAATGCTGGGGCTAATGAGCTGCACGTGGACCTAATCAGTAACCATGACAATCAACTCTAGAATTCTGCAGCCAGTTGCATCATTTGAACTTAAGTTTGACTGTAATCCATACCATGAGAGTAGTTAGTATAAAACTAGCTCTATGTAGAATTTCAGTTGCACCACAGACACTTATAACTATTACTTATACTTATAACACAGTCGTAACTTTGAGTGTGTAAAGTGATCATAGATCAAAACTTTGTCCTACCATCACCAGACAATCAGTAACACGATTCGACACACTGTTACATTTTTACTTCAAGGTATGCCTGTCGAATTAGTCATATTTTAACTGTAGATAAATGAACCAAAAATGTTCTTTACAATTAAGTGGTGACTTAAATTATTCATTTCTTATATTGTACTCTATACTGATGCTTGTTTTGTTCTGATGCTTGGGGTCTTGTGCAAATGTAACGGCATTGTAGTAATGAACCGTATCAACGAAAAATACGAGAAAAAAAAAAGGTTTGCAGACTTAATATGCATTTGAATATGCTAAACAACAGAAAAAGGTTACATTAATAGTAGAGTATTAAAAATAATTTGTGATGTATGTTACCTATAGCCAATAATATTAATTTGATCTGAGTGACATTTTGCAGTGGCTGCTAAGGAAAGAGCTATGCTGGCTGCAATAAATATAGCTAATTTTGTAGTTTATCCGAGCTTAATCCCTTCAGTTTGGATATGTGCAGGCCATGTCTGGTGATTGTAGACCACGCAAAAAAGACTTCACACATGAAGAAAGCATTATGCTCCTTTCAAAATGCAATTAGAATCAGTCAGTTACAATTTAATGCTAGGTTAAAACTAAGTTCCTTGGTATAACCATTACATTTTTGGTAGTAGTTACAACTTAAGGCTATGTTTTTAACTGTTATTTGGTGCAAGCATTAATATTTAGTAGAACTTAAGTTCAACTGGTGCAACTGGCTGCTGAAGATTGAGACCTCTGGTGGACAGGATGAAATGTTGCTGTATGTTGGTGGGAAAGTTTAATGAAAACTTGCCAAGTGTTGCACAAGTGGTAGCAAAATAATTAAGTCTGAAATCCTCAAACCAGCCAACCAGAGGATTAAGTCAGTTAGCAATCTTCTATCTTTGCTAAAAAAAAAAGAAATCCAAAAACTTTGATTGTGCCAGTGTTAGACCCATTGAGTCTACTTTAATACTGTCCCCAGCTACCAAGCCTTGAGTCAGAAGGAGCTCATCTCCACCATGACCTTCACATCTCTCTCTCTCTCTCTCTCTCTCTCTCTCTCTATCTCTCTCTCTCCTTCCACATTGCATTTCTCTCTCTCTCTCTCTCTCTCTCTCTCTCTCTCTCTCTTTCTCTTCCTCCACATTGCATTTATAGTCATTAGCGGGTAGATATAGGCAGACATTCTTGGGAAATTAATATTGATTCCTGCTACTCTAATGAGTGAGCCAGTTTTGTTCCACTAGTGCATCTTTCTAATTAAAATGCTCAACTTACAAACTTTAGTCCAGAGGACAAGAGTCTGGGAAGTTACATAGGGAGGCTGGTGAGGGTGGCATTGTTAGCAAGCCCAACAAGGTAGTGGAAGCTTATTCTTTTTCATTCATGGTCCTATAGATAAAATGTCCAAATTACAAGCAGAGACATCCCCATCTGTAATTGCGAGAGGTAGTAGAATCCGAACAAGCAGTAAACCTCAGGAGGACTTTGTTTAAAAGTTATTTTATGGACCCTGGATTTTATGAGGCAAATAATTACTTGGAAGAGGGGCTGAGAGTAGACGAATGAGAAATAGATAGTTAAGTGCTTGTATAGACTGATTGTCTCTGTTGTTTAATATGGATATCCACAAAGGCTTTGTGAAGTCCCAGCTTCTAAAACACTCCTACTGATTGCTATTAACTTTTAACTCTTCTTTGCTCAGTGTGTATTCTGTAAATCTGAAATGCAAACAGGTTCTCAACTTTTTTCATCTTTAAGCCAGCAAAAATTTGCTAGAAATTTTTATCCAATCACATGTGAAATTTGTGAGCATGTGTGCAATCCATAAGTGTAAATCATTGCTCAGATCTTTCTGAGAAAAGTTCTAGGGATTGATGGTCTCGGGGCCGATACTGGCCTGAAATGCTGGATCAGTATCGGACCCGGCTCGACGTTCTGGCCGCCTTGGTGGCGTCGCTTGTCGTGCAGCAACAGCTTGCCCCTCCCGCCGCACTGCCGAGCCAGCAGCAGCCTCCACTGGCAGCCCCCCCGGTCCGCCCCCACGCCGATCCCTACCAGAGAAAGACAGGGACTGCCCCGCCACGCCACCAAGCCCGCAAAAGCCACCGCCTGCCCCCCCAGTCACGCTTCCATGCTGATTTCCCAGACACCCGATCTCATCAACAGAGAAAGCTGGAGCCAGCCACAGAAGTCGCGCAGCACCGAGCCAGCCCGGTTCTCAAGTCTCACAGGAGTGGAGATAGAGATCCCCTTAGAATTTTTTTTTGGGGGTGCTGACGACCGCCGAGGTCGTCCCTGATGCTGCGGAGGGCGTGTCCCAGTTCCTGGATGCCACAGAGGTCGTATCCCAGTTGCTGGTCGCCACGGAGGGTGTGTCCCAGTTCCTGGATGCCGAAGAAGGCGTACCCCAGGCCATAACGCCGCCGAAGGCGTGCTCCAACCCCCTGACGCCACAGAAGGCATGCCCCAGGCGTGAAGACATCAGGTTTCAACTGATACTCAGAACACTGATATTAGTATCATACTGAAAATGAGAAAAGTGTGATCGGTACATCTCTAAGTTCTGCTATACAATAAAATCTCAGAATCTGTTAAATGCACCCCGACAACATAAAATGTTTTGAGCTGGTAAATTGAGGACAAGTGGCTTTTTGCATGATCAACTTATATAATTTCAACTTGAAATAATTTCAAAAATCTTTCAGCAAATACTCCTTCATCAGTTGTCCTAATGCAACAATGTCATAACACATATTTTTAATAGCTTTTTAAAGTTATGAAGTGTATATGGCAACTAGACAGTTTAACAATTTAACGAATATGTGTGTATATAAACATAACAACCCACTTCATATGTGCATTGCGGCCTGCGTTACTACTCATTATGCTAACAATTACCGGCAGTCTACACTTACAAACTGTCACTGATTTAGTAGAGAGAGTTAATTGGTTGTTACTGTTTCAGTGTTATATTGTCATCTTCTGTGTTTTACTGCTAATGGCAGGCCATAGTTATGCGGTGAGTAGACAGTTCTGGCTGATCTGAGCATCCAGGAAAAGCAGATAAGCATCACTGGACGATTGTTTAATCAGATCAAATTGATTTTCATGAAGAAAATTATCAGACTTAGCATGGATATGAACATAATGGTTGCATTACTGGATATGGAAAGCTGATTTATGGAGTGTGTTGGGTAGAGACAACTGTGAATTATACAAAGAGGAATGGTTTATTATTAATCACTGGGCTTTCCAAGTCATTTTATATTGGTATTAAATGCAGCCCCCGCGCTACACACAAGCTATCTGGTTACAACCTCCCCCACTCCTGCTATGAATATTTAAGACACAAGAATGTGGAATTTGGCCTCACATATACAGTGCATACCAAAAGTTTCCAGACCCTTTCTTCAAGTTTTCCCCATTTTGGTATGTTTCAGACTCATCAATTGATTATTTTTTTCTCATCAATCTACACACAATACTCCATAATAACAAAGCTAAAACAGGTTTTGTATGTTTTTGAATGTTTTGTAAATTTATAAAAAATAAAGACTGAAATATTGCATTTACATAAGTATTCAGACCCTTTATTATGACACTCGCAATTGAGCTTAAATTTGAATGGTGACCTAGAAATAGTGCAGAATCTTGATGTCATGATGTGTTTCCGGGGGTGCGCGGACGCAAGCACGAAGCCGCTTTCGTTAAACAACATTTATTCGGACTAATCACACCGGTTTTAAACATATACTACACAAAGCACACCGCGACAGGTGTGCTGACACACGAACAACAGGAGACAATACGGGACGGACACAGGCGGGTATTTAAACACTTAGAAATCAATGAACGAACAAGGAACAGGTGGGCACACTTAACATGACTCACGTGACACAGACGAGGGAACACAACAGAAACAAACGCGCATGGTGCGCTGTTGGCGTAGCTACCGCCACACTATGTCATGCGCACAGCCGTGCGCGTGACACTTGAAGATTTCTTCATTTAAATTTTTCTTTGTTTGAAATTTTTCAAAAATTCTAAAACTTCCTGTTTATTTCCAAGTTTAAATGAAAAAAATCACAGATTTTCAACGTGGTCACAGACATTTGGACCCCACTGTATGTGTGTGTGTAGCTTTATGTATTCAACACATTTTGGTTGCTTTTGGATTGTTCATATATACACTGGTGCATAATTCATTTAATTTGTTAAAGATGCTTTACGACCTCAAAATTATCTAAATGTCTGCCTAAGCAAAAGTGTGTTAAAGTTGAGAATCAGAAAGTTTCATAAAATCATTTTTGGACCTTCTATATCCAATTCCACATTTCCTTTGGAACAGTAGGATGTTTCTATCTTTACATTTAACAAAGACTTCATCTCTCTGTCCTCTCTCTGCGTCCTGGTCTAATGCCACCTGATCCTTCGTCCTTGAAAAATTGTCCTTTAGGCATAGCATAGCATGCACAGGAAGCACACTGACAGGTGCTCAAAGACATGAATGGACCAAACCTCAAGGCCTCAAGGCCTCAGACATTTTCATTACAATACCGAGCACATTCTCTTTCGCTCTCTCTCCCGTCTCTCTATTCATTCTCTTTCTTCACTCTGCTTTATAGGCATGGGGATGGGGGGTGCTGAGGGCACTACACCTTCTAAAAATACTATGCCAGTCATATGACTCTTAACATTTCAATTTTAAATTTAAAGAAGAAGCCTGTGGGCAGTCGGTAGTACTAAATTCTGTCAATTCTGCCTTATGGAAAAATGTGAGAAATTGCATCCCTTTGACATATTATTTGGTGTCAAGATTGGAGGAGGGTAAGAATGTTTGTTTGAATGTGATGATTTGCTGGTTTGTAGAAAGAGGGCTGTTGTGTTTCCAATAGGCCTCCAACAACACAACCATTCATCCACTGTCACGACTGAGACGGGAGGCGGGATACAAATGCAAAGCCATTTTAATATCAAACTAAACATATAATCCAAACTTAAATTAAGCACTCGCACAACACAGAAGCATGACATTCACACTGACAGACAAACACCAGGCGTGTGGGGCTTGCATGTGACATTACCCTCCTCCAACGCGCGGCTCCCGACGCGCACAACGGCACTCAAGAGGGGGAGGGGGCCCATGGGCCCAACGTCCATGTCCGGGTGGTGACACGGAGGCCGGCATGGCGTGGGGGACTGACCACCATCCCCAGCACAGCCCGGAAGCGGACCTCGTCTGTGCAGGCATGCGGCGGAGCGACAATTTCGTCCGCGAAGGCGGGCAGCCGTGCGAAGACCTCGTCCGTGCAGGCACGTGGTGGAGCAGGGGCGACCATGGCGCTGCCCCCCGGCGGCGCAGGGATGACCACAGCGCTGACCTCCAGCTGTGCAAGGACGACCCTGGCGCTGGGGGGTTTCCTCCTCTCCTGGGAGGCTTGAGGACTGGGCCAGCGGCGGTACAGGAGCGACCTCTGCGGTCGTTAGAATCCCCCAATACAATGTCTAGGGGGGAGTTTTCTGGCGGTGCGGCGGAGGGCTGGCTAAACTGCCGCTTGATGAGCCGGCCCAGGACGGCAGCGATGAGCAATTCCATCTCTCGTTGGTGCTCGTCGAACTGAAATGAATAATCATTTTCAAGCCAATAGTTGAATTTTGTTGTTGGGGCCATGTTGAATCTATCCCTAAATAGACACTATGTCGCTTTTTTTTACTAGCTTATTCCCTCCGGAAGGAAACGAAAGATGCTGAAAAGCTCAATCGGCAGGTACATTTCATGTTTCACCGTTTGGTAAAGTTTCCAAGTTTTGGGGGTTCCCAATATGAATTATATATATGAATATATGAATTACATAACTACTGCATAGTAAGTCTGGTATGGTGTGGATCATATTTACATGCATTAAATAAAGCTACATAAATAAAGAATGCTACATAAATACTACATTAATACTGTTACTATTATTTTTTCCTCATTTTAATAATTACTGCTGAATCAAATCAACTCATTTACCTCAAATGAACTGTAAGAGAGAAACCTTTCTAATGTGAAGTTGCTCTAATAGATTTATACTACAATATTGAATTACACCATAAAGTGTTTAGCCATCATGAGGGTAAAGGGAGGGGGTTTGGGGAAAACATTAAGAATAGTTTTATTCTTGTGCCTGACATGTTATTAAAAATGCATAGGCTGTGAAGAAACCAGAGGCCTTTCATCGCACAATCTTTGAATAAAACTTTTATGTCTGAGTCCAACAACAGCTATTAGTCTTCTCAGCCTTCACATTTAAGCATTTTCAACAGAAATGTGGCTTTTGATTGATTAGTAAAGTTATCTACCGCAAATTTATACCTCCAAAGCCAACAGCATTCAAAGAGAGCCTGTGAGAATGTTTTCCTTCTGTACAGAATGAACATTCATGTCGGCACTCTTCTTTTTTTGTATTTTGAATATTTTGTTTTATGCATCTCACAGCCTTTAATCTGCATTATACTTGACGCATAATTACACATATATGTGGCAAGTTTCAATTACTCTTCTAGGAGTCTCTTTGAGATGTTTTAAATAAAACCAGGCCGTGTAGTTGTTCACAGGCTTAAAGTTAGACTCAAGTCGAAACAGTGATGCTTTATGAATACAGCTCAAGGTCTGGTTCTTTTGTGTATTATTACTAAAAACTTGTTATGGGCATAAACAGCAGTGGAGCTGTCCTGATGACAATGTTATGACTCTCAGCCTGAAATGAAAAATCTCAGCTTGGAGGCAAAATGATGCTTCAAATAAGGAAAAAATCTGATTTAACATTTGTATTTTTCATCTTCTAGCTCCATGTGGAGCACAACACAAGGTTTCCTCCCCTGTACGTAACGTAGATATTGATTCGGCGCTTGAAAAGTTGATTTACTGGACAAGGTGTACGGCGAGGAGCCGATGTGGATCCATCTGTTTTCTGCTGTGCTGGACGTGACAGAGGCTAGTTAATACTGCGGAGTGAAGTTTGTGAGTTTGTGAGTTTTTCTCTAGGTCTGTTTTGATTTGTTTTGGCAGAGTCATTAGCTGACATTATTATTATTTCACCAGACATGGGGCCTTATTTAAATAAAACTGTACCAGATCTTAGAGGAAATTACATTTGCACTCCACCCAGTCAATAAATATCTCTAATCTGTGTTTTCTGAAGTGAAAATACGTACACTATGTCCAAAAGTATGTGTACACCTGACCATCATGCCTATATGAGCTTGTTGGACATCCCATTCCAATTCCATGGGCATTAATATGGAGTTGCCCCCCTTTGCGGCTATAACAGCCTCCACTCTTCTGGGAAAGCTTTCCACAAGATTTTGGAGTGTGTCTGTGGGAATTTGTGCC
>JAOUQW010000031.1:5168450-5189997 GCA_028565825.1 Olivaichthys viedmensis | reverse complement strand
CAGCTTACCAACATGCTGGGATATGTGAAGAATGAATTTCACTGTACTGTACTTGTATATTTATATGTGACAATAAAAAGGCATTCTATCCATTACAATAATAACACACCAACTGAATGGTACTGTTCCCCCATTGTTGGCACCCCTCCCCTCCCTTAAATCCCAATTTCCCCTAACACAATACATTTCTCTATTTGCACATTGGCTGTACTGAACATAACAGTGTAATATTGAATACTTAAGATCAAGTCCCTGGAATTTGAAATTACTGTAGTACTTACAACCAGTCTTGGTTATCAGTTTAAAGCGTCAAGGCTGCAGGGATACGGTGTGGGGCTCTGATCTCATTTTCTTCTCAGTAGGAGAGGGAGAGAGAAGCTACAGGCAAGCTTCAAGAAGCTATCTCGTGGACTGGGATGTCCTGACCCTCCTGCTTTCCTTTGTTGTTGAGTAAAATAGATAATACTTGCGGGGGGAGGAAAAGATTTCCTTGCCCCCTGACTGTTTACCCAGACAACATGGGGAGGAACCTTAGAGAGTGCCATTCAAAACATACAGTATGCTTGCACTTTTGTGTCTTGGTCCTTCATGTTATAGTCAGCTAATCCTATCATAGAGACTCCCCTATGGGTCAAAGCGTGGAGGCAGGAAGCAGTCTCCATGGGCAGACACAGCCCTCTTTATACAGACTGGGACAGGCTCCAGAGTAAATTTTTCTCATAGGTGCTTGCTTGAACCCCTTAAAATTGACAAAAAGAAATCAGATAAATTGTACTCAGATTGGTTTTGTTTGACCTTTTGTCAAAATTTGTTTAGCACCCTAGCTAAGGGATTATCTTGTTATAAATCATTCCATCTGATATAAATAGGCACTCTTGTGTTTCATGGTTCTGAGTGTGGGATCCCTCCTAACTGCATGTCTTGCATGGCTTGGGGAGGCAGAACCCATAAAGAGGATAGAGAACGATTCTGTTTTAATCATAAAGATGGTGAAAAAACACATAGACCGGATGGAACAGGAGAGAGAAAGCTAGTTGGATCAAAAGGGGTGTTTTTTTTTGTAGGGGCTTTGAATGTGGCACATTTTAATCTTCCTTCCCCCCACCTGGATTTGCACTTCAAACGGTGTGGTCAGTGAGATGGCAGAGTGGCACATCAGCTTTGTGAGGATAAAACAGAATAGACATAATACCACACTGATTAATGATAGGCAGTAAAGTACCAGTGGCAGAATTTAGATCTGGGGTCTTTTAATTGGTCCTGAAGGGGGCCTGAGAATCTGTGGGCTCATGGCTTAGTCCTCTTTAATGTAAAAAAAGAAAGAAAAAGAAGGGACATATATTTTGACATAGTAAAAGCCTGTGCGTAAAGGTATCAGCCAGAAACTAAACAGTGATTGACTCTTACACACCACTGAATAATATTTCTCCCTTTGAAGTAGATTATTTTTTTTATTATTGATCATTTGATCTTTTGACTTTAAAGCAGTGTTTGCCTCTTAGGACCTTTTAAGTAACTTGGCTCCTTGGTTTTTTGGAGAATGAGAGAGTGCGAAAAGGGGCAGAGCACGAGAGACAGACAGACAGAGGGAGACACTCTCTTAAGCCAGCACTTTCGGAAAGGAGAAAGTTAAATGGTTTGGCAAGGATGTGGCTGTGTGTGAGACTTCCACAGAGGGGAGAAGTCATTCGCTTTCCTTCCCATTTGCTGAATGTGTCAATAAACCGTAAAGCCAATGCCTAAACAAACAGGGCTCTGGCTGTTCATCTGAGCAGGTCCCAGGGCTGAGCAGGAGAAAAGCCTCACTGGCAAAGCTGGCAGCAAGCTGAGCTACAGGGAACTGAGAGGGGCAGGGCAATGGGACTTACCTATCCAGTGCTATGCGTGCAGGAATAAGTCCTCTTGAAAGCATAGAATGCTTCCTTTCTGATGATCCTGTTACATGTTTGTTTGTTTTTTTGTTTTTTTTCTAATTCTTGATTTTGAAGGGAATTCCCGCATTCAGATGTCAGTTCAGTTTACATAGCACAAATGATCAATGCAAATAAAAATTTAAGAAAGGAACATTTTTCAACATGTTCCAATTCATGCTGAAATTGTAAGGCAGAGCTTAGCTATTTTCAAAGGTTCATCAGGAAGGAAGAAATTTCTTTTTTTTCTTCTTTAAAGCCCCTTATTTATACCTTTTTTTATTTTCTACACATGTGGCAAACAATAGTTTGTATCAACTTTCTATTGATACCTTAATCGCCCATGTTACATAGCGATTAGTGAAAAGATTTAGTCTGGCTTGAGTAAACATGGCTCCAAAATGTCATCATGGCTCCAAAATGTCTGCCAGATTAAAGTTTGAGGACTACATTTGACTCAGTAATTGACATTTGAGAGCTCAGTGAAGGCAATTTTTCATCTTCTTCTTTGTTAATTCTGAAATTGCAGTCACAGCATGAGTTAAGAAGCTCAAAGTTTTATAGCACAAAAAAGGCTAGTGGCATTGTATCTGGAGAGGCGCATTATTGGCTAGCTTAAGAAGGACTCGCAGAAGATCAGATATGAAACAGAACCACTTACAAAATGCTAGCATGTCTACCTCTGGAGAGTCTTTCCCATCTAAGGTAGGGTGCTTGGCCCCCTCCAACCTAGTCCTGGCTTTTCTCACCGTCTAGCTGCTGATGAATATGTGTTTAGTGCAGTGGGGACACACACTGGACCATTAATAAAGTCACTCTAACAGTAAAAGCTGTCTTGGGAAAAGCTTTTCACACAAAAATGCTACTAAACGTCAGTATAAGTTCAAGCCACTTCCTTCCTTCTACTAGCTTTTCTATTTGTCTTCTATTTGTTTTCTCACCTTCACACCCAGATACAAGCAATACATTTTACTTTGCTTCTAACTTCCAAAACCCTAAGGAACCGTGGACGGTTCATAATGCAATGTTAGCTTAATTACTTTGCATTGTTTTCCATGTTCTTACCGGATAATAAGCCTTAGGATTTTAGGATTTAGGAAATGTAAAGGATTATTTAATGTAGTGTTTGGGTTTCATTAGTATTATGTACCTGAAGCGATTCATTCAGCTTTGTCTTCCACAAATTGTAATCACCTGATCTGATATGTGTACTGTCAGTTGCCATGGAAACTATAGACATCATGGTTTATTTGGTCATGGCGTACAGGTGCATAGATGTCTGTTGCCCCACTCTTCATGTGTTTATCCATCTAACTGTATAAACAGTTTTAGTTTTTCAGCATGCATGACGCATTGCAAGCATCAGCTACAGTAGATTTCTAGACATTCACTTCGTCTTAATGCTCTGGGATCAATCAGAGAAGAATCCTGAGAGTTTCAGAGAGTTTGCCTCAAACAGTGATGTTGACCTGAGAATTTATCTTCCTGCGACTCTATCTCTGTGAATTAAATTGTCTGTATGCGCACCCAGCTTCAAACATTGGTCTTGATAGAGTCTTGCGGCGTGGGGAGGCCCTTTTTGCTTTAGCTCGGCTCCAAAGCCAAACTCAAGCAGAACATGTTGGTGTTCTCATTTGAATAATAGGACTTGTCGAAAGGCCTTTTACTAAACTAATTGAATCAAGCTGCTTACCAAGAGACCGCAGTAAGCAATTATTCTTCAAGGAATATTTGGATTTTTGATTCCACACGATCAAAGATAGTTTACATGATAAACGAAAACCACCCAATATAGAAGTTCTAACTCGAAAAGAGGAGCTCTCGAATTAGGATCATAGGGTCTCGTAAATCTTTTGGATATACACATGCAGATGAATGACCTGGGAAATGAATCAAGGGGCTTCTTTTTTCTTTTCTTATTTATTTATCTATTTTTTGTAACTTTATTATGTCAGAGAATATGGCCTGGAAACCTTCATATTAGCCCACTCTCTTGTTCTTTCTGTCAATTGCTCCTACTCACTCTCTCAGTGCCCCTTGCCACCTCTCCTCTCGGCAGAGTGAAAAGACTGCCCTTTTGCATAAGCAGTGTGCTTTCCCAGGGACCCATTGTTCTTGGTTGCTAGGCGACGGCGCGGCCCTGCTTACGTCGCCAAGGAGATGGGGGGGGCCCTGGGTATTTGGTTTTGGGTCAGGCGTGATAAAGATGGCACAATGGGACGGGGAGTGTCCAGAACCTCCTTGCTCGTTTATTAGGCTATTTGGCATCGACTAATCTCTTGCAGGAACCCCACACCAAGGCCTGGCAAAGGTTCGTCAATTTGGCCGAGTCAGGCCACCGCAGGCGGCACAGAAATATGTGCGATCGCTGACGGAGCCCTTCGCCTGGTACAAAGCAGCTGTGGTTTTACCATTGGAGAGCTCACGGAAAGCTCCCTCAAAGTCTGATTTGAGCCGATCAGGCCAGTCGCAGGAGGGGCGGCCAAATTCCGATCCGCAGTCGTAAGGCTGTGTTTTGAGAGTCCTAGAGTGGTTTTCAAAATCTGCTCATTGTTGTAGAACCATCAAGCACTCAGGGAGAGAGTGAACAAGTGAACGCTGGAAAGAGATAGTGGAGTTTGGGGCGTAAAACAAGCTCTTATTCAATTTATGTACGGTTTATTAAACTACTTTCCTAAAACTCTTCTTCGCTTTCATTCTCTAGATATCTATCTATATCTCTCTTTCATCACTCATCAGTATTTTTAACTTGTTGTAAATATAAAGATATCTATATCTCTCTTTTACCACTCATCAGTATTTTAACTTATTGTTGTAAATATAGAAAAGGGAGCTGCAAGCTTTGACTTTTCGAAATAAAATGTCTATCATTTTTAGAGTCTATCATGTTCATAATTGCGTTCATTGTCCCTGTGATTTTTTTGCATTATATATATTTCAGATCCGTTGTAACAGGATTAAATCTAGGAGGCTTAACTACTTTGTTTCGCCAAGAGGCAGTTCACAAGAACAGCACTTCCCTCGTAAAAGGAAAAATCTCTCTTAATGCAGGAGAGCTCATAACTCACTCGATGTTGTGTTTGCTTAATCAAGCTGTCTCAACACAATGGATAAAAAAAATAAAAAAAAACGATATATAATGTCAGGCTCTATATTGTTCCTAATTAAGATGTAATTATTCCCTAATTGTAGATATTACGCTTCGCTCCTAGTGAGTGGGTGGCTGTGAATCAATACTTAATCTTTTCTCCATGATGCACACTCAGCGAGTTGTTTGCCTGCAGGGCACATTCTTAAATTCGTGGTTTAAGCTCTGTTTCTGCACGGCTTTCCAGACCTTTTATCAACGCTGGCTTTGCGTGTGTGTGTGTGCTGAGTGATGGAGTGTGTGTCATCGGATGCCATCCAAATAGTGCATATGCTGGAATTTTTAAAAAAAGTTGCCATGATCACCGCTCCTCTATCGCAAAGCTATTTACTTGTACGAGCATGATTTTCTGTGGTGAATGTAAATGAGGCTTCAAAGTCTGAATATTCCGTTCTTGGTCTCACTTCATAAAGAGGCATTCGTTATAAAGTTTTAATTAATTTTGTGGTTGCAGCTTGGTAGTGTGTATGGAAAAAAAATGTCACTATTGTTTTCCACACTTGCTGACCAAGACATTTGGCTTGATAATCAACCATAGTATATTATTTCAAAATCATTACATTTAACACATATTGTTTATTTTACATGTGTTCATATTGTTTTTGTTGTTTCCTTTTGAGTTTTATGCATAGCATGCTCAGCACGCATAGTGAATCAAATAATTCCTAAAATAATTAAAACAAATCCATTTCATTTTGCCAAAATTGAGCTTCAGTAAATCTTTCCTGGCTTGATTAATTATTTCGAGCGTTTGGTTTATAAAAATGTATGCACCACCACATCTTTGTCCCTGACTTTTTACAGGCTGCACATTGTCTGACAAAGCACATCATTGATCCTGCAAAGATGATGCAATGAAATGTTGAAATAGGAATGAGGTTGATCGCTGGGGCATGACAAAATAAACACTGAGGTTTCTGTCACTCAGAAGCTTATCTGCACAGGAAAAGGGATGGGGGCTGCAGAAGCTTCTTTGTGAATAAATAAATGTTTTAAATCAGAGCAGGTCCCAGTAGGATTGCTGCGCAGTGCGGAAGGTTGATTTTGAAAGTTGAATAAGAGGGATTTTGAAGGGTCTGTGATTGTAGGTGACTATGTTTCTATTCAGAGCGAGATTTCCTTTAGTAGAAACCAGTCCCAAGTGTGAGGATTCCCTTCCATGCTGTGGCTCGTCTTGACATGGGGATTTGCATCCCAAAAAAAAAGAAAAGAGTTTATCCCTTTGAGCCACGGTTGACATATTTACTTCATGAGTTAGCTAACGTATCATTAACAATCCCATGGAGTGTGTTTGGCTGAGAACAAATATGAATCATCACGATAAAAACCTTTTTTTTTTTTTTCTTCCTCTGCTCAAACATTTGCCCGGATCGACATCGCCTTTAATTTGGGTGTCAAAGAGAGAGCAAAGACTTGGAGAGAGAAAACAAGTTCCGACAGCCCATTGTTCCCATGATCCCACTTCCCCCTTGTGCTTAGCGGCTTCAGGCTCAGGAAAACGAGACGGCATGCCACGCCATTTTTAATCACAGGCAGCGGCATAGTCTTCTTAAATATTTGGAGTCGGGATCTGCCGTGTGTTTTGAGTAACAAGGCTGAGGAATTTGGTCTAGGCAGAGAGAGAGACAGCAAAGAAAGGAAATCTACTGTATTGCATTACTCTTGGCAGGCGCTGGTAGCCTACTCTGAAAACAAGACACTCTGAGACACAGAGTCTGCTCCTTGCCCTTGCCCACGTTCCCTGAGCTGGCACACTATCGGAGGCCAGGAAGGAGCCACTGAGAGGTAGTGAAACAGAGACAAAGATGGTAGAAAGCTCTGTTGTGAGTACAGGCAGACAGTTGGGGCCTTGTTGACCTCAATTAGTTATCTTTCTGCCTGGTTTCAGCCAGACATTGAGCATTGTTGGGGATCCAGGATTCAGAGGGTCGAAATTGCATTATTAAGCTTTGTGAAATGTGCTATGAAATTTGAGGGTGTTGGATTCAGAGGTCTGGTTCAAAAAAAAAAAAAACTACCTTATTAAGCAGCACATTTGGCTCATAACTTTTATTGCAATTATTTGCTTGAGTGGCATTTGGGTTTCAGTGCATACCAAAAGTATTTAAACTTGGACTAATTTAAGGCAGCTGGAGGACAGCTGCATGTGGTTGCTGCCCTTTTTTCCATGATGCCACTTTCAGATAAATAAGCTCTTGAGTAAAAATAGGATGAAGCATCTTTTGAGCAGATAACCAGTTGTAAACATGGTTGTCCTTCCACTTATCTGAATATAATAATGTAATGTAGCTCACTTATCAAAGAGAAATGACAAAACACGAATTTCTTCATTAGCTATAGCTTTTACGATAACATAAACACCCAGGTGTCATTTATATTGTTGTGGAAATAAACATCTTGTTTATTGTTCCATTGTAAGGAACGTAACCCACCACCCTGTTCGTCTCATTAAAGGGAACATGACACTGTGGACCACAAAGCCTTTACTAGCCTTTGTGAATGTGACTGCAATTTAAAGCTCAGATATGGTCTTAGATGTTCAGGTAATTGGCTTTAAAATAGAGTCTCTGTTGCATTGTCTGTTGGTATGTTACTGCTAAGTGCCAAGGCCAGCCTGGATTACGGCAGCTGGTGATTGGATGTAATTGTGTGGCAGTACAGATGGTGGGACTGCTGTTGCCTTCACTCTAGCGGCACTCTATCAAAGGCTGGCTTAGACGCTAGAAGGGAGGTCACGGGAGGACTGGAACTGCTTTGAGAGAGGAAATTAGCATAAACAGGAGAAACAAAGTGCTCAAGGGAACAGTGTTGGAGAGTCCGAGTTTTACCTTATATGCCCCAAAATGTTGTCTCTCTCTCTCTGTTGTGTGAGTTAAGTGAGCCTTTTCCTCTCTCGTCACTCTTTGTGGCAGAAGGATAGGAATGATAGGGGAACTCATATTCAGAGTAATGAACAGATTCTCCAAAGGGAACTCGTATTCTTTATTTCCTTCATCCTCCCTCCCCCACGGCCCCATGCTGCTAGGTAACTCATCAGTGATCTGTCTTTTTTATTCCTTTTTGCAAACAGCAAATGCAGAAGGGAAAAAAAGCAAAATCCATGCACAAATATTAGCCCAAAGTAACAAAGGCATTCCTGACTTGCATGTCACTCCCTGACTCGCTCCTGCACTCCACCCCAACCCCCCACCCCCACCCCACCCGCAGCCCTCTCCATGACACCTCTGCTTAAGACCTATTTCCTCTTCCAGGTTTTTTTTCTTTCTTCTTTCACTACGCATTCCTTTTTCTCACTGGCGTCGGTGGCTTTTGTTCAACCTGTCATGTTGGCGCTTGCAGCCTATTATGCCACCATTTTTGGATTATGAAATAAGAGCAGGTAACTCTTTAGTCACAGGACTTAGTGTAATGTTCTATTGTGTCCCAGAGCTCACAGACAAGATTCCCACTAAGGAATGGGGGCGTAACCACACAAACAGCAGTAGCAAAAGGGAGGCGGTAATCTCCATTCTGATCTGTCACCTCTTGCCCCCTGGTTGAAATGTCATTCCCATCTGTGTCAGTGGCCTCTAGATGGAATGGTCAGCCTTGTGCCTGCCTGGGGCTCTGTTTGCTTGGAGATGCTTAGAGGTGGAGAGGTTAGTGTGCGTTTGAAGCCTGAAGGGGTAGAGAGGATGTCCACCAATAGGTCAGAATGGAATCTTTGCCGCCTCCTAGGCATCGCTATTTTCTCAGTAAACACCCCTCGTCTACACAGCAACGTCAAGCTTTGAGAAGGGGGAAATTGGCTTTCTCACTGAGCCATGGGGTTGTAAATGTCTGTCTAGCAAAATAGATATCCCCCTCAAGGCCCCAGAACCTTCCAGCGAGAGGATGTTCAATTAGTTGTCTGGCAGTCCCCTACCCCCCAACATGCCTTTTTAGTGTTAACTCCTAACTTTCTGGTCGGTTCCCTCCCTAAACCCTTCCCTAACCCCTCTGTATCCTTGAGGTTAGCTGAAGCTTCCTCCCTATCTGGGATATGAATCACAGCTTCTGGACAAAGCCGAGGTCAAGTCACCCTTGGAACGGCCAAGCAGGCTTACCCTCTCTCTTGCCTGGAAGATTTAGTAAACCAGTGAGGTCTTTGGAAATGTAAAAATTGTGAAATGGTGTCTGGTCACATGATGCACAGCGATCGTAAAGAAGACAAATACCAAATGTTGGTAAGCGAGGAGGCGGCTCATCCTCTGGAGAAACTGCTGATGCTGTACATCCTCAGGTTCAAAGCCAAATTAAATGTGGATGCAGCTGCTTAGATAGTACAGTCCATACTCTCCTTGCATACTATTTTGATTTTAACATTTGCAGAAAAAGCACAGCACATTACTTTAGTGATAGCTAATTTTTTCATATTATCTCATTTATCTCTCTTTTTTTCTTTTTTTGGGGGGGTGGGATATTAGGTCAATAAGCAGAGATCTTCCAGGCATGCAGTATTTCATTTGGCTTTCTTATATACCTATGCCTACATGGTCTCCTATGGTCTGAGGCTTGTATCTTTATTAGTCTTTGTCCCAAAACCACCACCACCCCCGCCCAACACAAGCCCCCTTAGCCACCACTCTATGGTTGTGGGCTTTAATTTCATGCCCCCTTGCTCTGGCAGTTTGTTCCTCTCCAAATGCCAGCCTTGTAAGATGACAGACAACTCCCGAGGGTCCCTGTGCTGCCTAGGCCATGCGGTGTTGGCATCAAATTAAGCTGTCGGGCCATAAAATGAGCTGCTTTACCTTTGCTCAGCCCACACACTTAAGAGAAATTTATTTGCACCCACCCACATATGCACAGAAGCCGACCAAAACTTGACAAAGGGCTCACTGATTTATTCACAGTTAAAGCATCTGCGTTTTTACGTGCCAGACCCAGCGCATGATCTCTCACAATTAAACTCGGCTGACATTGGGAAGGCCTTCGAGGGGTCAGTTGGAGTCAGGTGTCTATTTTCGCGAACTTTCTTGCTGAAAGAAATTGTAATAAGGGGCTTCCAAATCAAGGGCTCTTATACAAACCAGCCCACCTGCATGTTCTTTTCTATAGTTTTTTTTTTTACCATTACTTTAATTTGGTGGACATGTGAGCCCTCCTTTTAATAAAATGTCACAAACATGCAGCTCATTCTTCACACTTCGTTGATTTGCATATTCATAAATTGATTTATTTACATTAACTGCAAATACAATATTATGCTGCTAATGGAACTGATGGATGACTGATGATTTTATTCCCTATTGTGTGGTGTGTTTTAATAGAGTGGGGTAGTCATAATTTGTCAATCCCTTTTCATAATAGACAGCAACTCCAAAAATGCATTCGCATAATTTAAGATGTTTGGACAACTAAAATGACACATGTTGTTATTTTGCTAAAGGAACCCCAAAAGAAAACATGAAGGTATACATTCCCCAAAGCTTCCTTAACATTTTGCCATCTTCTTGCCTGAAACCTCAGTTTTGTATTTGTGGAAGCATTTGCAAAGGAAGAGGTATAAAATATTAGAGGAGTTATCAGTCTAGATCAGGGTAACTCTGTAGACATATGTTGTTTTTAAGAAAGTGCTGTTTGGCTCAAAGTTTCAGACAGGGTTTGGGAGGTATGCATCACAGACGCCAGTGAGCCTATAACCTTGGACACTCTATGAGTCGATTACTACCTACACAATCTTCATATCTCATATCCTCATAAAGTCTGTCATTTATTAAAACTGGTTGCGATTAAAATATTATAGGACTGATGTAGACGTAATTTATTTATTTATTTATTTATTTGCACTTTTTTTGAAGTAATCTCTGATATACAAAAATAAAGAGATTAATAAATAGAGGATATATATATAAAAATAAATAGAGAAAGATGGTCTGGGTCTTTTTTTTGTGATCTGTGTCATGTGATCTGAATGCAAACATAGAGCTTACAAACACATAAGGTGCTATATTTCATGGGTTACCTAAATAAGGTAATGAAGAGTATAGACTCCATGTCTGGATAGAGGACTGAAAACAGCACATTTGTGACACTAAGCTTCATTACCTCTGTTCGCACTCCATGTTGCCGATGAACTGCTCTCTGGCCCCAGGGCTTGAGACTACCCCTACGATCACTGCCGCTCCAGGAGTTCATTAACCGTGACAACCCTTATTACCTTTCAACTGTCATTTTCAACCCCCTGCCAAAAAGAAGAAACCTGGTCTCCAAAATGAGAAAAGGGGAGGGGAGTGATCAGAAGGGAGCAGTCAGTTAAGAAGAAAGCACACATGTCTGTCTTCATACACATTTTTGGGCATGTCTGCAGCACTGTTGACAGATGCCCGGGCTCTTGCATGTATAAAAATGGTGGTGGCCCACAGATTTCAGTTAAGACCATGTAAAAACCTAGTAAACATAATTAGCCCTGCCTCGACCGCAGTGGTTCCTGAGCTGCACTTAAAAGTGGTTTCCCTGACTAAAGTTTTCATCACTCTCTCTTTTTTATAGAGTGCTTGACTGTGGAATTCCTAGCCAGAAGGAGGGGAGGAGATGGTGCGATTATTATATTGATGACTTGGAAGGTGTGCGTATATGAAAAGACAGGGTTCAGGTAGCGGTTGAGTCTTCCTGCCGGCTAGAGAAGCTCTGCATCCTGCATCTTAAAACAGTTTTCACCCACAATACAAACATGTTTTTATTGTGGTACGATATTAGCAGCAACACCACAATTCCGTGTTGAGAAAAGAGGCCATTAATTGGGATTATACTGCTTACCTGTGTTGCTGCATGGCTCCTTTTAACAGCAAAGGCTTGATAAAATACTTACATACTTATTGTCAGAATCAGTGGGTGCTTTCTGTTTAAATACATTTTACGTAGTCTAAGTAGACTGTTTCTGTATATTCATACCTTAAGGCTGATTTGGCTACAGTCGTCTGCACATTAAAGACTAATTTAAAATTTTATTTTCATTTTTGCCGCTCTCATGCATTGGTGCTGGGGTTTTTTTCTTCAAACAGCATTGCCCAAATGCAAATATGCCATATCTGTGGGAGAGAAGTTGAGTTTGACCTCCTTGCTTTCTCCTTTTACTGAAAGAGACAGAGGTTTTGTTTGTCTGGAGGGGAAGTTTGCCTTTCTCGCCCTTACCCGTCTTTTCGAGATGGTGATGATGGAGAGCGCTGAAGCAAAGCGAGAGAAAGAGGGATTTATGACCTCTGGAGAACAAAGTAAATATGAGAGACCAGCTATTGTTGCCCCGCGCCCCCCATTGTTGCCCCGCAGCTCTCTTCCCACTGCTGCACAGCTGGGACCAAATCCTATTGTTCCTACACCCCCAATACACACATAGGCATACATACACACTCCCCCAATGGCTTAGTCACAGCTCCAGCTGGGTACCTTTGGTCTCCTAGCAACCTCCACCTCAGCAATTTGACTCGAGGCACCTCTGGCTAAGAATCTTTATTGATTCGGAGAGCCTCCAGACATCCTGTATTATAGCGCTCTGTGATGGGGCTGTATGCATTGCTAGGAAGTGCCTTTAAGACCTTTTCTGTTTCCCTGAGACAGCCTTGAATATGCCACTGCTATATTTCAGCCTTGTTAGTCTAATGTCACGTACTAGGATTGGGTTGGAATGTCTTTTGGTGGGAGATGCTTCCCAGGATCCACTGCACCAAGGAACAATGCTGATTACTTTTTCCTCTCCTTATGAAGAGGTTCAACTAAAGTAACTCCAAACATAGCAATGTGCTTCATTGCATGAATCTGAAAATGGATCAAGTCAGCGATCAAATCAACTCGAAGTCCAGTCCTGCAATCTTATTCCTGTTAACTTCCATTCTGTTATACATGCAAAACAAACTCCTGCTAAAACTACAAAGTTGCTTCTTCAGAGATGTTGGACAGTAACTCTGCTCAGCATAAAATAACAAAATGTGCGCATTTCAGAATCCATTATAAAGTTTGTGTAAAACTCATGCAGGACTAGCCCATGGCTGATCTCACAGACATGTACACCCTCACACAGAGGCACCTCTGGCTGAAATTAGTGATGGGTTCTTATATATTTAGAAGGTACTCCATAAATAAAATAAATCAGATGTCAATAACCAGGGCTTCTTTTTGATTTGTGTTAACTGATGCATTATGTACAGCAAGTACAATATCACATAGTGTGATGTAAAAGAAGTCAACCTAACCATGTTACATGTTACATTTTTCTAGCAGTCAGAATTGACCATACACTTGTTCTTTAGTATACTTTGTTCTTTAACCAAATTTTTACCCATTACAATGTGTGCTACTGGTTTAAAGATATAAAGGGTACCATGTTTCCATCAATAAAGAAACACACTTTCTTCTCTATTTTTTGCTTGGTCTCGTTTACTTTTCTTCTCTGTTCGCCCCGGTCTTGTTTACATCACACTCCATAACACATTTACATGTTCTATCACTATGTAAAATTACAAACATTATCCTAGATTAGGACTTTTAGGGACCTGACACAACTGACTGCTGTCTATCCGATGCCATCGAGCATCAGCACCCGTTGAATCACGTGTATTCAGTGCAGGAGAATCAGTGCATCATTTCTCAACTTCTGCTTATCTTCTGTAGCTAGCTATATTTTTTGCAACAAAATGGCCGGACAGAGTGTTTAAATTACAAGCAGAGTAATTTAAACAGATTTACAGGGACGTGAAAACAATAGCTAGTCTAGTTTGTTCGGCGACGTCCCAATCGTACTACTTCACTAAATAGTATGTCAAAATGACATGACACTATAGTTGCTGTTACTGGTGTAATCCTTTCACAAATTATCTCGATGATACTGGATCTTCCGGTTTTCTTTTTTCGATAATAAATATACAGACAGCCACATCTTGGTATGGCGAGTTGTTTCTTTTCACGCATCTGCAGAACGTATGTGCATTCTGGACATCAGCTGTCGTCTTTTGTTGTGTGCTCGACTGCAACTTTTCAAAGAGGCAATCCTCAATCAGCCATGGTTTCACGCTATTTCTTCACGGCGCTGAAATGTAAGAGTAAAGGGAACTGAGCCTGCTGTCACATTCAGCTGTCACAAAACAGTGAGGGGTGAGTCAGTGAGTAAAAAGCATACAAGCACTTTGATCCAATCTGGCAATGGTCAGATATTTGCCAGCCCCTGATAAGTTTGACAAGTAGATAGAGAGATTGATCATTCGCTCTGACCACAACGCAGTTGTCTTGTCACTTATGTGGATGGTGTATGTGTAGGTTTGGACAGAGTGTGTGTACTCTAGAGATAAGGAGACTGTGGTTTGTGAAGATTGTATGCGTGTGTCACTATGTGATTTATAGATGTTTCTGCAGTATGCCTCAAGCCTGATATCTTTAAAAAATTTTTTTTTTAGGTTTTATTTATACTTCCTCTTGTCTCCTACTTGAAGGCCATCGGAATGACAAAGGCTCTCCACAACACACACCAACACACTCACCCATGCCCAATATCCTGTCCTTCATCTTAATACTCTGTTTATTTACCTGTGTAGGACATGAGGAGGAAGGGAGGGATAATGGAAGTAAGAAGGTAAAGAAAAAGAAGGAAAACTATTTTGGCTTGGTCATGCATCTGCACATTTAGACAACATTTACAATAGGTAATGAAGGACAAGATGAATTTGCACTGCTGAGTCAATAAAAGTGATCTTATCTTTCAAGTTGTGACCCCGGCACACAGATGGATTTATATAGCTGACTCTTGCCGAGGCCAAACTGTTAGCTTAATTAAAAGAGCATCATTTGTCACACTCTATTATAGATGGCGAGAGTGTGTGTCGTGACAGGAAACTTCATTAATCTGTGGATGATTATCTCATGAAAGAGGGACCAAGAGAAAGAAAGTGTGAGCCAGGTATTGAAAAAAAGTGGTCAGGCTTCCGTCAAAACAGAATGAAAAAATAGGGAAAAAGAGATTTAGAAAGATATGAGCGAAGTCCTGTGATTGCCTTCCAGCTCCTTTTGTCTATCCAAAGCCTACTCTTAACGTGGCCATTGATTAGAACAGAGCACAAAAGCTGAACGTCGCTTTGCCTAGAAGAATGAGAGCCATCCGAGCACTAGGACTGTCGACTTCGTATTGTTCAGTCCAAGGCTTCACAATTGATTATCTGTTGCAACCCGGGTCTTAATTATACCAAAATCAATACGGAATCAGGAGTTCAGCATTGAAAATGGGGCACTCCATTGATATTGGCAGAGTGTTACTCATAAAAGTGTGTTGAAGGTGATTTAGAAGGAGGAGGCAGCCTCTTCCCAACGACTGTAGGATACTTTTTATGGCAGGACAGTAGCTCTGAAATGTTTAGTTTTCTGTATCTGATGGTACTCCTATCACTCATCCAAATTGGGCTAGGTGTTTCGAAGAAAATACTTTAACTTCGGCTAAACTTCAGCTTTAACTTTGGCTGACGAACGTTCCCACTTTATATTAAATGTTTTTAAGTGCTATATACTTAATTAATGATCTAAGAGGTTTTGGTACAGTGTAATTCTTATGGTTGTACAACTTGTTACAAGTCAACTACTTGTATTAGACTTATGTACTTACCTTCATGTAGTTACCAAGAAATATAGAGTTGTTAATTACATATGTTTAACAAGGAACTTTTCTGTATTTAAGGAGGTATGAGCCAGATGGCATAGTTTCCATTAATGTTGTGGTTGCTTTAGCATCCATCTATGAAATAAGTTTTTCTTTTAAGGTTAAATGGTTCCTCCAATCTCCTGGCATCTCTTTCAAGTAGAATTAGCTCATGCTAATTACACCTATTTTGGATGGTTATTCTTAGGGGTGAAAACGTTATTGCAGAAATGATAGCTTTCTCTAGTGATTCAGCAATGGACGTGCTGATGCCATTTAGTTTTAGCCAAATTGACTGAAGTGTTTCTCAGCTGCACTATGTGGCCACAAATAACTGCTAAACCTGGCCAAGCACTAAAGTGCTCTAATGGGGTAATGGGCTATTAGTCTGCACTACAGTTACACCTCTCCTTTCGTCCATTTCTCTTTCTCTCCCTTCACTTTTTTTTGACTCTCGCTCACTGTTTTTGGCAGGTATCCTCTGCATCAAGTCTGGACACACAAACACACACACTCGCATCCTGAGACAAATCAATCAGTGCAACTCGAGCTTAGTCGATTCTATTTGTCAACTTTTGCCTCCAGACTGCCAATCTCTGCTTTTCAGTTGGAAGTCAGTAGGGTGTATTTAAAGAGTTTTACACCATTGAGATTCGCTAATTGAGCCAACACCTCCAGACATGTGTGATATTTTTGGCAGCGCTACAACAATTAGGGTAGTAGGGATGAGATGAGAGAACAATTGTAGACTGACTTTGAAACTGCAAAGTTTAATATATTATGCAGATGTTATAGTGCAATACGTTCTCTAGTTTCTTTTAGATGGCAGGAGCAAATGATGCACATTGAAGTGGTTCCAGAAATCTTCCTCTGTAATCATGTGACCTGCTAGATCAATTTATTATGTATGGGTAACTTTGGTGTATGTATATCAGTTTTTCTAGCGGAGCTCCAAGAGTTAACTCAGATGAATGTGAATCTGTGGGACCAGCGAGTTCAGTCCCCCTTCCCTCCGGACTCCGGCCCAAAACAAGATAATTCAGTTTAATGAGTCCTTTCCTGCTGTCCGCTCACAAATTCAAATAAATAAAAGAAACGTGTTGGCTGGGAAGATATGAAAATGCAGATGCTTTACTGGAATTGAACATGCCTCAACCTTGAGTTAGTTTTAAAATGTGGCGTGCATATTGACTTAGTACATTCTTCTGTGAATAGAATTTATTGTTTTTTTGGTGTTTTTTTTTTTGAAAAAATTGTTTAGACTTATTCAACTGCTCACCTTACAGGCTATGACTTGGCTACAGACAATCTTACATAATTTGTCAAATGCAAATACATGCTGATGCTTTACACTCTTAGAAAAAAAAAGTTCTTCAAGGGTTCAATGGAGCCATTGGATATAGAGGAGATGCTGGGCGTGATGATGAAACGATGATGCACGTTTACTGTTGTCACTGTGACAATTCTAGTTGTCTCACAAGTCGGTGGAAAATAAACTACTACTAGAACCCCAAGTTTCGTTAGCTCCAGTCTGGGACCCTTCTTGTTTTTGAATGTGCAGTGGAAAAACACCTTGTAGTTTACCCATTCCATTCACAGTTAGTGTTCAATTTACACTCTTAGAAAAAAGTGTTCCTTAAGGGTTCTTTGGAGGGTTAACAGTTCTAGTTTTGAATGGTTAACAAGTTCTAGATAAAGGGGCTCTACTTTTCAGAACCTTTTCTGAAATGGAAACCCTCTACATAGTTTCCCCAGAGGAAATCTTTTTTTTCTAAGAGTGTACTTTAGCATATTAAGTATACTTTAAGTAGTAAAGCATCACCTGTGAAAGAAATTATTTATGAAAGACATGAAAGGCCAATTAGGGTGAACTTATTTTGAAAATGCTAACTGACGCAGCAGCTGTGGTGAGACGAAGCAAAGACAGTTTATGACAGAGGAAAGCAGAAGCAAATGTCTTTAAAGACATATGGACTGTTTTCTTGCTTGCATTTCTCTAATCTGCGATGCCCCCTTTCAACAACTTTCCACAGATATCCTCTATATGTGTGGGTTTAAGTGAATTAGAACCATCTGTAGAGTTTTTTTCTTCTAATGGCAGAGCTTTGGCGAAAGACCGGTTGCTGAGACCTTAGTACTACTTGCTTGTCTCTTGAAATAACAGAATAATGATGGACAAGACCGGGGCTTTACGGTGGAGAGAATGACACACATACATATATCTTCTTCGCTAACCCCCACAATGAGTATAGGAGACTAGCTTTGAGGTTCCATAGACCACACACACATCCCAAATTTGAGACCTAGAGCGGTCACAGAAACCCATCCTGCTTTTTGGCAGTCACCCAAAAATCCTTGAGGGCTTCCCTGTGTCTCATTTCTTTTAATCCCTCATTTTTAACCCCTTCCCTATCAGCTGGGCTGCAGTGTTCTGTCATCTGCCCCTCTACTTCTGCCTGTCATACCTCAACCTCTGCACTCTTTTTTTCTCAATTTCTCTCTTTTTCGCAATTCCCCATTTCGTAAGCACGTTTTCCTTCTCCAGAGAGATGGTGAGAGGAAGCAGCAAGAAGTAATTTGTCATGCCCTAGCATTTGCTTCTTTTTTTTTTTTTTTAGGCAGGCTGATTTTATAGGAGTGACGGATGTGGATGTGCCATTGCACAGGAAGATGGATGGTGTGCAATGCTCTCAGCATTCCTTATTGGCTCATTATTAGGGAGTTAGAGTGCATCAGAAGGCTTGCTGTCAAAACGTTGAGGTATATATTGATTCTTGGCAAGATTTGCAGTCAGTGCTGGTGTTTCTCCTGCCAGCAACCTCACCTTCTTCTGGTTTCATCTCTTTCTCAATTATTCTCTCTTTCTTTTTATGTGATTTTGTGCACAAACCTTTATGGTTTGTCCTCACCTTTTTTCTTTTTATTTGGCCCTTCTAACACAGGGAGGCTCACACAGTTTAAGGTCATATTGCACAGTTTAGGGTTTTCTCTGCACTAATACCCCTGACTCAACCTAAAAAAAGATTCAAGTGTCCATGGCTATCAATACAATACATGTATCTCATTGGTTATATTCAATAAACAAGAATTTCTTCTTTTAAGGCAAGACACTACAGGTGAATAAGGTCATTTTCTTTTAAACAATAGCTATCACAATCAATCTTTGCCAGTTGATTTCTGATACTCTTACAAGTATTTTTTCGTAATTAATTTTGTGACCAAAATCGTCATTTCTACATGTAGTGTCTCGCCTTAAAAGTGCAATTCTGGCTCTGGATTTGTAACTAGGGGCCTGCTGGACTATTAGCTAAATGAAGGACAGAACCTTGAGTTCTCAAAGGCTGACTTCAAGATCCTTATCTCCTGTTCCAAATGGAGAAACACATGGCTAAATGCTCTGGAGGTGCTAAGATTTCTGACAGGCTAAGATGTTTGGGTCAGAGTATCTTGTCATGAGCCTAGAGAGTATAATCCACATGTACGTATGATATATGACTAGATTTGACGTCAATATTTAATTAGTAGAACTAACCGGCTGGCTGACATAACTTACAACTTTTGCATTTTCTGCCTTTTGTGGCCTTTTGGGGGCATTCACTCACATGTGCAAATGGTCTAGGACATAGCCTTTATATATTATTTAAATGCAATTTAAACCCACCAAAATAGGTTTGAAAATCCCACTGTGCCACTCCACCCACGTCAGCATAGGTGCGTTCATTTCTGGCCACCAAAATAGATATGCTTGTGCCTGCACAAAAATAGAGCCCTTTACCACTCAACATAGGGCATTAGGTCTGAATCAACCGATGAAGCCCCTCAGATGATCATTTGTTGTTGTTTTTATACAATTTTTGCATTTGGCAAAGCAGATAAAGGGGGATTTGTAAAGGTTTGTTGGACCCTATCATTTTATTAACAGCTTTCCACACCTCATTAAGGAATATAATGAGTAACTAATTACAAGCCACTTTTCAAACAGCAGCCATGCGTTATCAGACCAGTACTTTGGATCTGTCTGTGTTTTCATAGCAATCTTTCTCTCAGAGTTTATCTTTCCATTCTTTAGGTATTTTTTAGATTCATCTTCAGATTCATCTTCTGCAGCCATTCAGCCCAGATGCTAAAGGCCTTGACCACTCTGATTTGAGCATACCATCATGTATGGGAACTCGCTGTATACATAGAATGATGATATAATGCATTATACTTATGAATAACGATCTAGAAGACAAATGCACAACGCTATTTGATTTCAGCAGCAGATAGATTGGGAGAAAGTGTGGAGGGTGATTGTTTTATTCCTCTGACATCCCTATTTATAAGACACTCTGAGGCCTTTAAAAGCATCCAACGCTTTTATATCAGCTTAAAGCACTGTAAATGGTACCCCAGAACAAAGTCGGAGTAGGGCTAAATTGCACGGCTTTTCCAGAGATAATTGGGTTATTTGCTTGCCTTTGTGGAATGAGAAGGAGAGGGGCAGGTGTGTGGAGAGTGAAAGATAAAGAGGTGAGTAGTAGATAGATGGAGGTAAGTAGCCTAATGGAGCATGATGACAGACGGTCTGCGTAACTGGAAGACGATTACTGGTAAACTGTACAAAGCTCTAAAATGCAGTATCTGCAGTCATGGCAGCAATACACAAAAAGCAGAGAAAGTAGATGTGTCTAGATTACACACTAGCGGAACCCCGCACTGATTGTTCTTTCTTTAAGGGATCAGGCACAATGTTGGGCTACTTAACCACACAGGAAATGGACACTGACACTCTTGACTTTTTACTAGTTATGTTTGATTTTTCTATGGTTTAACTACAGAATTAGTTGAATTCAGTGTGTTATTCATCATGCTTGTTACTGTCTGACCAGAGTCTTATACGGTTGATGTCTTAAGTTAAAAATGACAATAGCTGAATGTAATATCTGAGAACTGTTGTTGATGTGGGGACTCCAGAAAGAATACTCTCCATTGTGTTAACTTAATTTTCCGTCTACTCTGTGTTTGCAATAACAGCTTAATAGCATAACCGTTTCACAGGCTTTGATGTGTTTTCACGTCTTCCTCGATTTCCGCAGACACCATAATCTACATTGGGGATAAGTAACCAATGGTTACTGATTCGTTGCTGATCCCCAAGGTAGACTATGGAGTCTGTGGCAATCGAGGAAGACGTGAAAACATATCCTTGCTTTATGATAAGATGTAATCTATGCTTAATGATGTCAATCAACCATCAGCCTTCCACAGAATTACTTTCCTAATCTTGAAATAAAAGATTCAAGTATGGCTGCGAAACATGCTGTAATTATGACGACATATGTCATTAACAGTGAGCCTACAAAGCACACTCTGTTTGGAGTGCTCTTTTCTATAAGTATGTTGGTTTAGTAGTTCCTTCCCTTTTTAAGTACCTTTCCTGAGTTGGATTAAGTGACATTAGTGGGTTTTAGGCCTATTACCCAGGTCCCAAATAAAGTTTAGTGAAAGAGGAATTTGTATATGTTATACAAAGTTCTGTTATGTATTAATTTAGAAGTGATAAACACTTTTTTTTTAAAGCATGCCCGATTTTCAGAACGTCAGGTTAATGACTTTCCCGAAAATAAATGTTTTTTCCAGTGATCCACTGTGAAATGCTGCTATGTCTTAGCTAATTACCAAGCTTTTGGCCTTGTCTCCCTTCCTGAGAAGTGGTTTAGAGACGCTACTCGTACTTTGAGACCACTACTAGCTAGCCTTCTTTTGATAATACTGTTGCTGATTGGAGTCTCTTGTTCTTTATTCAGCACATTCTGTATCTGTGATGAAGTTGCTGTTCTCTCTCTCGGTGAACAAAGCTTTATGTATTGC
>JAOUQW010000031.1:5147912-5159007 GCA_028565825.1 Olivaichthys viedmensis | reverse complement strand
TTATACTCTAACAATAAAGGTTCCTGTGATGAGTCAGACATGACACAATGTCTTAACAAAGCTGTTCTTATGTAGTTTTATCCGGCTTTCAAACACTGAAGCGATGCAGTAAAAATAAATTTCCCTAAGGTTTAGTGGTATCCATGCGCAAACTGAGGCACTTCCATGTTTACTTTTACCTACGTTGACTACATTACACATAACCACAAATTCTTCCCTCTGAAAAAGCAGTCCCATCTCTGAAAGGATGATTTATACAGATTTAGAGCTTAATGTATAAATACATTCGACTAAAGAAATCATAAAAGCGTTCCACAAAAATAAGTATTTTGCATAAACATTTATTGACTGCTTCAACAGCTGCCCTTAGACTTCCATTATAAGTGAGTTTGGAGTGCACAGACCTTCCATTCTTTTCTCAGTACAAAATTCTTGGCCATGGTTATTGCACATACGCTACAGATGCGGTAAAGAACACTGGAGTATTCCTTTAACCCAGAGACCGTTATCATGGATCATTAATCTGACAGGAGCTGAGGAGGTGATTGGATTTTAGCCATATTGGCCTATATGGCTTTGTGGGTGCTTGTGTGGGTGTGAGTATGTTTTCTTTGTGTGTGTGTGTGTGTGTGTGTGTGTGTGTGTGGGAGTGTGTGCGTGTGTGTGTGTGTGAGTGTGTGATTGTGTGATTGTGTGTGTGTGGTATAACAGAGAGCAGGGCTGATTAAAATGACCTCCAGCAGAGGTCTATGGGAACAAAGGCAAATTCTGCTTCTCATTAGGAAACCATCGCACCCCACCAGACACTGATGAGACTTCATAAACCTACATAAGCCTCCCAACGGCTTGCAAACAGACATTTTCCAAAAAGTAATTTCAAAATCCTACACCTAACATTTATGGTCGAGTTAAATTTGCCATGTGATTCTCCCAGCGTTTGCTTCTTGCTCCTTGTTACTCTCCATCTGCAAGAGATGGAGTGTTACATGCCCTCCAGGAGGGTGAGGGGCACAGGAAAAGAGAGGTAGGTGATAGGAAATGGCAGGGTGCATAAGCACTGCCTTGGAGCAGTTTAGCGCAAACCAGTCAAAATGCAAACAACTGTGAAAGAGAAAGGAGAACTGATCCCAAATCAGCACAAAAAAAAAAAAAAAAAGGTCGAGGTTCAGGCTAAATGTCATGATCTAAGTAGCACCAATTAAAGTGAACAAGCCTTTGGCACAATTAATTTTAATTGCACCTCCTCTTGCTTGATGTTCCACAGAACACTAAACAACAACAACATCAGTGCCATACCGGTTTCGAGTTTTAACCACATGCCCAAGCTGAGGACCTTGTGAGTAAAATACACACACACACACACACTTTTGTCGGTAACACTTTATATTAATAATTAATAATTTCTTCTATTCTATTCAATTCTATCTATTCTTTACTGTAGGGCAGTGTTCAGAAGGCCACATGACACCTATATAAGCCCTTCATGACAACTGACATAAACATTTATAAACGCTTAATCCATTAGGCGTCAACTGACATAAACATTTATAAACGCTTATTCCAACAGGCGTCAGTTAAGTTGACAAAAGCAGTTGGAATAAGTGTTTATAAATGTTTATGTCAGTTGTCATGAAGGGCTTATGTAGGTGTCATGTAGCCTTCTGAACACTGCCCTACAGTAAAGTGTTACCCTTTTGTCTTACTATTCTTATATGGACCTTCAATTGACATAATGTTGACTGTAGCTAATTAATGCTATGCTAACTCTAACCTTAACCTCAGTAACCATAAGGAAATCTTTTGGCTCTTTTAGTTTTTTTTTTTTAATAAAAGCTGCAGTTTTTGTAAAATAAAAAAATAAAAAAGCAGTTTTCCTCAAGATGAATCATCGTCTTATAATAATTATTTCAAAGCAAAAGATTTGTTGAAAAACGGGGAAAAAGTCATGGGTAAAATAATGTGTACTTATTGTCTTTTACAAGGGAATAAACTACTGATCCCATAAAGCATTGTCAATGATGTCAAATGTATTTTAGTGTTTTGTAATTGCAGTATATATTGTAGTTTTGTGTACAAGTAGCATCGTGCTTCATATTATATCGTTCTAGTTTTGTTGTTCTTCACTCTTAGTTGTTTTAGCCTGGCTAATTTACTATAGCAGCCTAGCGAGCCACGTCATGGTGCGATGTTTCACTCCGGACTCCTTTATAGCTAAAGTTGGCAGAATTCTTGATTAAAAGGACAAACATAGCTAATGTGATTTTATTTGTGTTGTATGTAGAATACACTGATTTATGGACTGGGGAAACACTAAAGCAGCTCAGTCTCCCGCATTGAGTTCAGTGTCTGGTGTAACTGTATACCTGGCGAGTATTAGCACTAGCCTGCTGTGCAACATTAGCTAGTTAGTGCACATTAACTAACTAAATAGCTACCCAGCCTCCGCTAGACAAAACTCGCCACGACCCTGTAAGGCAGAGCCAACAATCTGTCCCTCAGATATACTGCACTGCATTACAGGTGATTTGCTAAAGTGATTTTCACCCCTGCGTACACTCTTCTCCTCAACCCTAAACAAGCACGTCGTATCTGAGAGAAAGAGAGCGAAAGACACCAATATGTGCTGCGATGACTGTTTTCACGGTTACAGCGGTGGGTCTAGCTTTAAGTATTGTGGGTAATGTAGTACCTTACCGGCACTTTGGCAAAAAGTTTAAAGTAGACTGACCGATGACTTCGACAGGAGAGTTTAACAAACTCGTAGCTCATGGTGAGTTCGTCTTAACAGGTTTACACATTATCGCTAATAATGAACTTCGCTATGGCGAAAATGAATGGTGTTTTCACTTACGGAGCCTCACTGTTTAGCTCTATTCCAGCTCACTCAATCATAGCCATCACCACTTTTAAAAGCACAATGGACTCACTTAATTTTCGTCTGAAATCAAGACAAAATGTGCTCTTTCTCCTTCAAAAATGTGTGTACTTTAAGGCCATTATAGTATTTAGGCTTCACAGTCAAGAAAAACTCCAGTGAATAATAGCAATATACACAACTAAGCAAGCACACAACCCCCCCTTTTCAACTGTCTCGCCAGACAAATATGTAGTGGTAATCAGACTTATCTTCTTCAAGCCAATGTTTAGGTCATGAATCAGATTAAGAGCAGGAACTTCTGATATATACTTACTTTTTTTCAAATTGTCTTTGTCAAACATGTTGGTCCTTTATAGCTGTTCAGGAAAATAGTTTTCAGTTTGACAGATTGCAGACACTTCAGACCACCTATCATGGCATGCCACAAAAACAGATTGAAAGATTCATTTTAGAACTTTAAAGCAGCACGGGGTCTCATCGGACTCTAATCCGCAAACTTTTATTACATTTTATTTACTTAAGAATTCATTTTTTTGGTCAACCCAGCAGGCAGCCGAGCAACTAGTGAAACCATTGTTCCACAATGCTTTGGGCCAGAAGACACACACTGTATCATTCCACGGAGTCTTGGTGGGCAGCCATAGGCCACACTGTGGTTTGTAGCCATGCCAGAAACCATTTCCATCCTCAGAAGATTTGTAGCAAACAGCCTTAGAATAAATACCCCCCTCGGACCCTATTGTCTATATATAATTACAAAATGTAAAACCATGCTGCAATAAAGATAGCTGCTTTACAAAATTTTCGTAAAAGAAAAAAAAAAAAAAAACATTACCACCCCACAATTTAAACTACAGCTTGGTTTTTGTTACAGGACATTAGACGCAATTGCTTAGGGTTTTTTGTCACAAGATGTGATGGTCTTGAGGAAAAAATAGACCATAATAGCTTTAGTTAAATCCAGACAGGACGACTCCCGTGGGGCACAACAGAAAAGCATTCGCCCTATCGTCTGGAGATCGCAAGTTCGAATCTCAACGATTCCACAGCCGTCCGTGACCGGGAGTCCAAGAGAGCATAATTGGCCCTGCTCTCTGGGTGGGAGGGATGACATTACACTCTACCCTGTCGATCAGAGAGACATGACCAAATTGGAAGAAAAAAGGGGTAAAAATAAAAAATAAAAATAAAAATAAATCTAGACAGGACAAGTCTTTTTTTTCATAAATATCCTATTTTGTGACTGTTCATCCTGTGATTGTATAAATGTGTCAGTACTTGAATCTTATCTTATCATTAAAAGACCCTATGTACCAAATATGGTAGTTGGATCTGTATTATAACATGTTTTACTTACTTTCTTTTATAGAGCCCTGATGCAGACTTCTGTAAAGCTATAAATCCAAACCTCATTATGATTTGACTTTCCTTCTTTAGCCGTTTGCACTCAAATAACCTGAACTGTGACTGCCACCTGTCCTGGTTGTCCCAGTGGCTGCGTCAGCGGCCCACGCTTGGTCTGTTCACACAGTGCTCATTTCCACCACAGCTCCGCGGGATCAACGTGGCCGAGATCCAGAAACACGAGTTCAGCTGTTCAGGTAACTCTTTGCTTTGCCACATTTCCAGCTGTCATTCAGGCATGTAAGTCACAAGCAAACCTTTGATTCAAATTGACTCAGTACTCAGATCAGAATCCAGTTGGTAGTTAAAGATTTTGGTTAAGACTCAATTCACATGACTTGAAGCCAGAGATAGGTCCCAAATTTGCTGACTCAAAGTGTGTAAAAGCACAAGACCCAAAAAAGTTTAAATATGTTAAGGTAACTCCATTCTTCACTGTCTTTGAAGCTAGCGTGATGAGACAAAGTAAAGGCCTCCAAACTTCTACGCTGCACACACTGTGTCCGTAGTATCACAATATCAAACACACCCACACACACTGATAACAACTGGCATGTTCACCATCCCTCTATCTCGCTTAGATATAAAGAAAGGGGGGGGGGGAAACATAAAACTGATTGGAGAAATGGGCTGGTGTTTCCCAGAGAAGTCCAGAATGGCAGGTAGCTCCCTCACTCCAGTTTCGTCACTCAAATAAAGTACTGAGGCTGTGTGAGAACCGGCTTGGCATGCAAGGTCATCTCTACGCATAATAGCAGATGTGCTACAGAAGCTCCCAATTGGGGCGGATGAATTCTGCCAGAGGACGGACAGCTCATTTATGTCCAGCTTCAAAATCCTGAGAATGCTAGTCACTAAAAGAAAGAAACTAACAGCTGTTTGGAGTTTTTATTCCAACTTGTCAACACATTCACCTACATTCATTAGTGCTCTTGCACTACGTCATCAATTATAAGATGGTGTCAGCCTTAAATGGGTACTTAAATGGGCCAAAAATGGCAATTTCTCTTGTTCATTGTTACCACCATTAGTGTTTTGGGGGAAAGTAAATTTTGGACAGACTTCCCCCATCCAAGGAAGCAGCTTGTATCCACTGAGACTTGATTTTCTGGATAATCGGCAATTAGCCTTGTCTCCTTTGGGGCCCAGGGGCCTCTAGTGAAGCAACAGTCTCTGTTCTTAGGCTAACAGGACAAGGTCCATTTAGACAGAACTAGGCCTTGTATTCATGACCCAGAGGAAGTCACAGCAGCTGAGTTTGGAAACATCATGGAGCTAGTGCAGGTTGGGGACTAAGAAACTTTTCACATGCCTTGTGATTTTCACACAAGCATACAGTATTACATGATTTGAACTATTTATTGACAGTGAGAACGGAGCTACAGGCGAGCTGCAGAGCAGATGATAAATGAGAAATATGGTGGTGCAGACAAAATGCAGTATTGTGCTTGAGGTCCAGTTGATCTTTGAGAGGAGTTAGAGAGCAACATGGATGCTGTTTTAGATGAGGAGGAGCTTAGGTAATGAACTTTGAACTGATATCGTTAAAAGCTTCAGGTTTAAGCATCATCTGGTGAGGTATTAAAGGATTTATACGGACTATTATTGCTTTAATGGACACAATGTTTTAATAATAAGAAAAATTATGAAATCTTATACTCTTGTAATAGCCTAATTTACGTCCATCATATTGTGTTAAAACCCAACCTACAATCCTCAAATATTCATTTGTATCGCCCAAACACACAGACTTAAACCATGTCACCAGAGACATGACCAGCGCATGAACTCGCAGTGCAGGGATTATTACTGAGCTACTCGCTGGCACATAAATGCATGTTGGCTGCTTTGCTAAAGGGAGGTGTGTGTGTGTGTGCACGCATATGCATGAGAAGACACCTGTGTGGGATTTAGGGTGGGATGGCCAGAAGGCTCTTACCAAATCCCTATTTTATGTATCCCAATGATTTCTTTCTAAAGGGTACGACCTTGCATTATTATCTCTCCTTTTCTGTTTGTTTTATAAAAGCCAAGTGATTGGTGCCATGTCCACATTCTATCGTCCAGGCTGAAGCTAAAAGCAAGGTTTTCTGATAGGCTAAGTGTTTAAGTAGCGGTAATTAAGTCAATGGGCCATGAACTAGTGCCAGGAATTTTACTGTGTAATGCTTATGTGTACAATTCCACTCGATATGGCCAGACACACTAGGGAAAAGTGTGTGCCCTTTAGATAGATGGAGCCAGACAGGCGCGCACACCTTGGTTAATGCGAGTAGTTCAATAACCCAGATCTGTTTGTGTGACCTGCATTAATCTGGGGTCACTTGGTAGGTGCTACATAGAAGAAGAAGAAAAAACAGAATTACCTTTACGTTAATCCCACTATTGAAGAGACGTCCCAGGGTTTGGCACCTTTTGAGGGCAGTGTGGTGGTCCTGCTGGCTTTCTCTCCTCAGCTCTTTCCTTTACCTTTCTCCATTCTCTGGTGCCTTTCCTCTCTCCCCGTGTGCCAGATGAGTTTCTCTGGTTATGAATTAACCAGTAGGCAGCCAGCACAACCAGAACTCTGGACGAGAGAGAAGCAAATCAAATATTCATTGGTCGAAAGGCTCCCAAGGACCAGATTTGTTATGCAGCGCAAATTAGCCCATTTTAAAGTCTGTTTTATTCGTTTTCTGGGTTAGACTGTCAAGAGGGTATCACATGTGCGAGTGCCATCTTTTTTGACAGTTGCACAGCAAAAAGTATCAGGAGAGAACATGGAGAGAGACGTTTATACTCTATGCAAATTGGCTGCGCCTTTAGTTTCTGAGATAAGGGATAAAGCGCTGAATTGTGGTGAGAAATGCTGATTGTGCGTATTTCAAAGTGTTCCTTTGGGCGGTGGACTGCATTAATGCGTCTTTAATATGCAGGGTATCGCACTAGAGGTGATTTGAGCTCGTCCTTGGCATTACCGAGAAACTATTACAACAGATTTGGTTTTGATAGTAGTACAGCCTGACTTCACTTTGTTTTGTGCTGTACTTTGCATTTCTGTTTATTTTTCCTTCACCAAGTTCAGAATGTCAGAATCCCCACTTTTCTCTTGTCTAAAAAAGTCAGTGGCATATATTTGTGATTGACTGTCGTGGAACTTGTTGAACGATAAAGTCTTAGGACCGAACCTCATTTTTCCAGTGCCTTGTCAAGACTAATAATCCTTCCCTCTATAGCCAGTGCTGAACTCTAACAGGAGTTTAATTTTGTTTCCTGCTGTATATCGGAACCAATAAGCTTTAAGTGGTTGTTCTTCACTTCACTTCATCACCTTGCTGCTTAAACAAGTAAGAAAGGGAAAAAAAGATTCATCATAGCCCCACATACTGTATTTATTTCACTTTTATTTTATGCCTTAATATTTTACCATATTCAATTCAGGAAACAAATCTTTAAACACAGATGCAATTCTCTGAACCCTACCAGTTTCCTGACGTCAGAGCATTTCAAATACATCATGAGACAATCCAAGAAAATAGCAAATTAAGTGTCATGTACTGTATATAGAAATGTTTTGTTATATTGCAGGTCATTCGGAGAATTCCAGCCCGCAGTCATGCAATCTTGCTGCTGGGACCTGTCCTGCTATGTGCACCTGCAGCAATAACATAGTGGACTGCAGGGGTAAAGGACTGACGGCCATTCCAGCCAACCTGCCTGAAAACATGGCTGAAATGTGAGTATTATTACCTGAAATCCATATTAAGCACCTACTACTATCTACATTACTACTACTACTTTAGTATTAGCGCTTCTACTATCTACCCTTTTTCTTACTACTAAAGATGACATATTACGCTGATGTAGCGGTGTACTCCTAAGAAGACCATGAACAACTAAATATTGTTTTGGTGTGTCCAGTCAACCTTCAAATACATGGGAAGAAAATAGCAAATGGTAGTTTTATGTATGTAGAAACCTTTCAGTTAGTCTCCTGTCACTGTTTGCATGTTAAGGATCTACATGATCTTTTGACCATCGTTTGATCTTTTCGCTATTAATGTGATTGTTGGCTTGCTGAATAGCTTTTTCATCAAGCTTTCTCAAGAACCCTGTATTTGCTATTGAATTTGGCTTCTGATCATAGCTCTGAAGAGGAAGATGTTGCCCAAAACGAGCCCATGTTTAACCCATTATGTTTATGTTGGGTTCCAAGAGCGATCTTGGCTTTTTAGACTTCCCAGACTCAAACATAACATAACGTACATCATCCTCAGGGAGCTTGAGCATCTGATTGTTCCCCTTTTGCCCTCTCTATGCAGCGAACATATGTGAACACTTACTTTGCAACCGATAGTGGCTTATCTGCATGTAGATGTCGCTTAGGGCATGAAGACCATGGTTATGATAACTGACTGCTTCTAGGAAATGTTTTTTGGGTTGTTGTTTTTTAACTGAAATGCTTTTTGAAAAAACCCAAAAAAAAACTCATGATAGGAAAGGGAATCTTTAGATTATGTAAGATTGTACATACCTTTTTTAATGTGTGTGCAGCCTAAGAAATTTTCATCCATCTATATGAAATTCTGAAAACTAAAGGTTCTTAAACCAAGATATCTGAACCACAACCAAGCTTTGTTGACCCCCGGAAATGAGAATGAAGAGAATTGCATTTTCAGATTCCAAGCATTTAAACATTCCATTGCGGTTCCACTTAAGGTTCATTTGAAAATGCTGGTTAGGCTTTACATTAAGGTTTCCTTAATTGACATTATTTTCTGCATTAGTTAACAAACAACAAACAGCATTAATAAACCATAGGTAATGTTAACCAAAGAACAAAGTTAACATGTGGATTCGTTGATATTTGCTTAAATGTTAGCTAAATACAGCTGTATTAGCTAATGTTTATTCTAATCATGACTTGGTTTATTATTTTAAAACTATCTGTAGGTTAACTGATAAAATATAGCCGAGTAGTTTCCTCATATAGATATAAATAATTAACAGTATTTATTTATTTATTTTTTAACAGTATTTATTTATTATTAGAGACTGTCAGACTAAAATAATAGTAATAATTTTAACATCTTTTTTTACCACAGTCATCTTCGGTGATTTCTGTGACGAGGTAAAAGGTAGCGATGCATCCTTCACAAGCGAGTCGGATCTTTGAACGAGTCGGGAGCCGACTCGCACAACTGAACAGCCATTTTGGTGATTGGAAAGTGGATAAATAATGGTCGCTGGGATTTAATTAATAAATTGGATTGAATTTATTACAAAAAATTTGAATGGGCCTGCATAAAACGATTAATATTGCAGTAAGTAACACAAGTATCTGGGGAAATTTATCAGAGCAATATTTAAAAAGCATGCTTAGTAACCATGTATTTCTTCTGCATTACTATACAGCACTAGATTGCAGGCAGATGTTATCGCTACTGATGATAGCCTAGACAAGTTTAAACAGTTAATCTTTACATAAATCTAAGGCTTGACCAAACGTGATAAACAGAAAAAACATTTTGCCAGAAATTCAGAATCATCTAACAGGTTTTCCTACAACATGCACATATTTGTATTATTTATTTATATCTTAAATAAATATCTATGAAGGATTTTGGTCATCCATTTGAGATGTCTAGTGGTAGTAACTTAGTAGGAACTGGAGTCATGGTATAACCTTGAACCCTGTCAATTATTTCCCCTAAAGATTTTGTGTCAATACAGTGTCATAGTACATCATTACAACTATAACAGAAAAAATAGCCAAGTAACAATAAAGGTGTCACAGTGTGCTTGTGTTGCATTGGTGTGTAGCAGGAGGAAAGGGAATTGCAGCTGAGGCTTTGGATCTCACTCACTCATCAGGCTGCGCACATATCTATAGAGCTGGGTGGTCATGTTAGCACCTCATTCATCCATCCACAGCCCAACTTTCACAAAGGAAACTATCAGGCAGTTCTCACATGCTATCGGCAGGCTAATATTGCCTTGGCCTGATCTCAGCATTTTCTTGCCCACTAACCCACCCTTGACTTTTCATTTTACTCATGTAGCCCTCATGCAGTGTGGACTCTTATTGAAAGAGTTGGTTAAAATTTGTTTTAAATGTGAATGTTACTTTCCAGCACATCTTGTAATGATGTTCAGCTTGTCTGTGGACTAATATAATACTCATAATATATATGAGTATATAAGCTGCACTCTCAAATCCTGAGACCTCTGGTAGAAGGCCTGAGTGTGAGGGAACATACCACCACCGACTATAAGGGTGAGACAGAAATTTATATCTGTTTCTATGGCTTTATCTCTGTACCCATCTATTTGTGTGTCATTACACACATGTACTCTTTTCCTTAATTGTGTATAATTGTGTCACCGGCTGTACAGTATGTGTAATGTATATATACTGTATACAGTACAGTGCAAGTCTAAGGCACCCTAAATTTCAAGGCTGGTTCAAGGCTGTCTGAGATTTAACCTGCAGAGACAGAAGCAAGTCAGAGCCAAAGTCTGCAGAAGAACTGTGGCAAGTTCTCCAAGATGCCTGGAACAACCTACCAGCCGATTTCCTTATAAAGCTGCACAACAATGGGCCTAAGAGAATTGATGCAATTTTAAAGGCAAAGGCTGGTCACACCAAACATTTATTTGTTTTAGTTTTTTACTGTTTTGTACAGTGCTCTTTATAATTCTTTTTATAGAAGTTTATAGAATCTTTACATGTGCCTAAGACTTTTGCACAGTACTGTGTATATATATACAGTCAAGCCGGAAAGTCTGCACACCCCTTTCACCTTCTCCACGTTTCATTACATTACAGACTTA
>JAOUQW010000031.1:5062992-5074126 GCA_028565825.1 Olivaichthys viedmensis | reverse complement strand
TCTAAAACTGCTGATCTCCTGGGATTTTCACGCACAACAGTCTCTAGTTTACTCAGAATGATACAATAAAGAAAAAACATCCAGTGAGCGGCAGTTCTGCGGACGAAAACGCCTTGTTGATGAGAGAGGTCAACGGAGAATGGCCAGACTGATTGGAGCTGACAGAAAGGCTACGGTAACTCAGATAACCACTCTGTACAATTGTGGTGAGTAAAAAAGCATCTCAGAATGCACAATGCGTCGAACCTTGAGGCGGTGGGCTACAAAGGGAGGCCCTACTCAGTATTAGTATAGTATTCCTAATAAAGTGTTCGGTGAGTGTATATTAACAAGGGATTTTGCTAATTTATTATTGGAATGATAGTCATGTAAAAAATGAGTTCCAAAAATATAATGTTCATGTCTTTCAAGGTACAGGAACAGAAAGAAAAAGAGAGAATCATGGTTTTGGTGAGAAAGAGGGTGGAGATATGCAGCATAAGATAGCGTAGTTGTGTATACTCAAGCAGCAATATAAACAGGAGATGCTGGAGTGATAAGGAAATTAAGGAAAAGGGCGCAACTCAAATAAACATGGACTGATACCCACATAGAAGAGCTGCTCCAAACATCAGACACATACCGTAGAGTGGAAGACGCACATGCTGGTGACTGAGGAAGAAGTTGAAAGCTAAGCAACAGTCTGGAGAACGTTTAAGAAAGGACATGATATGAGAAGATGACTCTTGCTACTAAACACAGTCTGGACTGGACGTTGTTTTCTGAGTAAGCTGGTGCATTCAAAGGAAGAATAATTTGTTTTGTGGAATATCGCGCTTGGATCAAGATTCCTGAAGAAATCGATTGTAGCTTTGGGTCTGTTGATTGGATGTGACAGTTAAATTTGGTTGACAGAGAGAAACAACAGTTACGTTAGGACTGAAATTTTTGGATGGTGTCTAGAAAGATAAAGCTAAATAAATGCAAACTGAGTTATTTGGAAGATGTCTGAAAATGAAGAGCCCCAAATTGAAGGTGTAGTTACAACTTTACAAACTAAAATGGTAACTTTTAAAAACTTCAACTTGTAAAAGTTGAGAAAGGAGACGTTTATATGTCTGGTATCTGAATTCGTTAAAAAAAAATAGGCCAAAAGCAATTCTTTGTTCTACCAAGTACAGATGATTTAACCTACAAATCTGTTCATATTTGTTCATACTCGCCTTGCCAAAAAGAGCCAATGAAACTATTTGAATGCTCCAATCTCCAGCAGTCCTGGCCTTCTTTTATAAGCCATACCCCACATCTGCAGATCAACACTTTGAATTTCTCTGACTTGTGGGATGATGAAGATCTGGACCTGGGCATTGCTGATGATGAACCTTCCCAAAGCAATTTACAGCCCAAGCAAAACCTAGGGCACCATTTGGATTCTCCAGAACCTCCGCCAGCTCCTCCGTTGGCCCCTTCTCTTCCACCAGCCAATCTGGTGCCTGTGGAATCAGGCCGTCGAACTCTGAGGCTCCACTGGAAAGAGTTGTCAAGTCTGCAGCCCCTGCCAAGGGTCAGCCGTTTCGGGCCACAGTCCATCTGGGCCGCTTTGGAACCGGTGCATCTGGACACCAACAGACTCGAATATCTGTTTGAGAGCAAGAACAGCAGCAATAAGGCTCTTTCTGCTCTGATGGGTGGAACACGGGTGAGCAATCACTGTTACATAACATGTAGATAACATATAGTATATTGGGTTGGCATTTACCAATTGTATTTTTTGTAAAAGCAACAGACATGGCCTGCATTTCTTGGACATCCATTGCTAAGTAGTGAACACAGCTTGAGGATGAAATACCATATGATACCCCTAAATACCAGTTAGACAACTGAACTCTCTATCTTTGTGTTTTTTTCTGTGTGTGTGTAGCAGAACCAGCCGTGTGTTTCTGTATTGAGTGTGAAGCGCAGTAACATCATTACTATAGCCCTGAGCAGCCTACCCCCTCCCCACTTGCTCCCTCCAGCCATATACAGCATGGACTCCAGTGTACTGGACAGGGAGGATGTACAGGTAGATCCCCAATGCTTTATTGTCTAAATTGATAGAATCCATAAGATCCACATTACAGATCCACCAATATAAAAGTGCAAGTAAGTGTTCTAACTGTTGACATAAACATTTATAAACGCTTATTCCAACAGGCGTCAACTGACATAAATATTTATAAACTTCCAACAGGCGTCGGTTAAGTTGACAAAAGCAGCCTTTATGACAACTGACGCATGTTGGAATAAGTGTTTATAAATGTTTGTCAGTTTATGTCAGTTGTCATGAAGGGCTTATGTAGATGTCATGTAGCCTTCTGAACACTGCCCTACAGTAAAGTGTTACCGAAACCTTCACATATACCTTTATCACACTTTCAGTAGATGCACATTTTCCACACAAGTGTTGGTTAATAACTTGAGGATTTCATTTGCCATTATCTAAATTGGCTGAATTCTATAGTAGTGCCTTTTTAAAACATTATTATTGATGAAGCAAGCTGACATTTTCCTTGTACCTCAACATAGAATCTTTCACTTCTATCCAAATTCCATATCTAAGGTTTTAGCAGATGGAAAATGATTGGTTGGTAACTCAAACAATCATCTGAATTTTCTGAAATAAGTTTATAATGATGGCTTTAGTGACATTTTCATTGTATCTCAACACCTACTGAGATTCCAACGTGAAGATTTCAGTAACACACATTTTTCACATAAAGACAGAAATTTATTAGTTAATAGATCTAGGAATTTTATCAGCCATGATTGGAATTAGCTAAAGGAAGCTACTGGATTTCACAATGATGGCCTTTTTTAAAGCATGACAGGTGTTGACGCTTTCTTTGTATCTCAATGCAGAATGATTGACCCCTATCGAAATTGCACATCTAAAGTTTAAGTAGGTGCACATGTTTAACAAATGTAGAAAAATATTAGTTAATAACTCAAAAGGTTTCATTTTCCATCATCTGAATTACAGTAATTACATTTTAAAGCACATTATAAAACGATGCCAACATTTTCTTTGTAGCTCAGTATAGAATTATTGACCTTCAGTAGATGTTCTTTTTCCACATAAAAGTAGTAAACTATTGGTAAATAACTCAAAGAATTATCGAAAGGAAGCCAATGGATTGACGTTTTTCTGTTTATTCCAATCATTGATATTTTCATGTAGAGGCTTCAGTCTCTGGTCCCATCTGAAGAGGAGCTGAAATTGATTAAGGAGGCAAAGGCTCAGGCACCGCATTGTCCTCTGGCTCCTGCTGAGCAATGCCTCCTCATCCTGGGCAACGTCACAGACCTGAGCTCTAGGCTTCAACTCTGGGCCTTTGCACTGGACTACGATACACTGGAGAAAGTGAGATTTACATTTACATTTATTCTGTTTGTGGACACTTTTATCCAAAGCGGCTTCAAGTGAGGCACAATCCAACTGTATAGTGTAGTTCAGGGTTAAGGGCGTTGCTCAATGGCCCAACAGGTGGCTCACTTGCCATCCTCAGATTTGAACTCACAATCTCACAAATCTGGTCACTGGCACAGAACCTTAACTGCCACCAGTTGCAATAATAAGTGTGCAATGATGCTATTTAACATTTTGATATTGTATATTACAAACAAATAACAGTCATTCGGTCACAAAATGAAAGTCACCAGAGAACTACAACTAAAGTTCACAGTTTCTATCTGGCAAAAAAGGCTGTTGCATTTAACAGTTTCACTACTTTGATTGGAATTTGATTGCTATAATCTAACGTATTGCATGATCGAATTGAAACTACTTGGAACACTCTGAAAGGGAAACCCTCTGTTGTAGGGTTCTACATAGAACCTTTAAGGGTTCAACAACCAAGAAACCCTTTAGGGTGCTAGATAGAATCTTTCTTTTTAAGAATGTAGCTATGGAAATGTTCTGAGACTCAATTCACAAGGAGGAGAAACCCAAAATCTACCTACGTAGGAAAACTCATATAAAGCTGTTAGTCCGCTAGCTATCCATAGCAGTGCAATAGCCTAATTAATGCATAATAGTATAACTAATATTAAGGAAGACCCCAAAGATTATAAACAAAAAATTACTGTTCATTACCTCTGGACATCTTTCAGTAGTTTATGCTGGTTATCATTCCTCTTTTTTTCTTTTAAAGAAAGTCCACAGATTTTGTTGCCATTTCTGAAGGTTGAAACTATGGTCTACCAAAGAAAAGCATGCACTTTATAACTACCTCCTTAGTAGGTGCATGATTGCTTTTTCTCCATTGTATCTTATTGGTTTGACATGAACACCCGATACATTCAAGGCAACTTGGTGCATAAATCTCCAATATGGAGGGATTTTAAATGTCAATGATAGACAACTTAAGTGATATAACATAACAACATCAATTTAAAGGGAATAGAGAAGGGGATTACAGTTTTACAATAGGCATGATGGTTTTCATTATATGTCACCCCTTTGTATCCCACCTCAAATGTAAATCTCAAACATGAGTAAAATTTTGTATGAACTAAAAAGTTATTTTCAATTTAGATTTGAAGTAGGATACTTAAGATATCTATCATTGACATTTTAATTCCCTCTATATTGGAGATTTACGCACCAAGTTGCCTTGTATGTATCGGGTATTCATGTAAGTTACTTTGCCGACTTAGCAGTTTTACTACTTTGATTTGGATTTGACTGTATCTGCTATAACATGATGTACTGTTTAAAAAACTAGTTTTAGTTGGTACAAAACGCAACTTGTGTTTACAGTTGCCACAGGCCTCGGTTTAAAGCTTAGTTTTTATGTCTGAAATACATAAGTCTGCTGTCTTTACGGCTTTGTTCCTTTGCTTTTCTTGTTTCTAAAGTTTGGCTGCTATCAGGGTTTGTTTTTATGCTACATGGCTTCATGCTTTACTCGAATGTTCTTGTAAACAGGAAATTGCAGAGCCTCTCTTTCATCTAAAGCTTGCAATGGAGCAGCTGGCAGCCAATCAGACGTTCCGATGCATACTTGCAACCGTGCTCGCCATTGGTAACTGTCTAAATGGCTGCAAGGTGAGATTCTATTATTTTTAAAATATTTCTGTTAAGTGACTGTCTTTTCTTATGGGTATCAAATCAACAGAAGACTTTAGGTTACTGTGTCCTAAACACTATTTTGCACTTTAGTTACTTTTTAAGAAATGTCCCAAACTCTAAAAAGTACTTTTATCCATTCTTGATAGTCATTATTTTCATAAGGTGTAGACCCGATTACTGAGCATACATCAGGCATGTAGAGTGCTATCGCATACAAACTAATTAGGCGATTAGCTAGCAGGCAATTAGCTAGCTACTAAATAAGCAATAGTAGCTTCTTATAATAAGAAGCAGAAGTTATGGCGTTCCCTTTTCTAGCAAGTCCTCTTAATGAAGGAACATACACTTTTCCCAACGACATAAGTTTTCGCAACAACTGTTACTTGTTAGAAAAAATTCTAGTAGAACTAGCGTTTGAGATACACCACAATGCACTTGTGTCACTTGCATATTCTGCATCTTCAGGCTCGAGCGTTTGAACTGAGCTACCTGGGGAAGCTCTCTCAGGTGAGGGACACACACAGCCGGCAGCCTCTGCTGCACCACATGTGTGTTTTACTACTCCAGCTTTACCCACAGTCCTCGGACCTGTACTCAGACATCACAGCCGTCACCCGGGCCAGTAAGGTAGAGTGCGTGTACATATCTGCATGTGTGAATGCATGCCTTGTCACAAAACTTTATTCTGTCCAGAAAGTAGACATATTAATAGAATAAAATTGGCCTGACTCATACAGATGATTTTATTCTAAGCTATGCATATTTATATGTTGTGGATATGTATGTATAATTATCGATGTTGAGGTTGGGAAAATTCTGGAATAGTACGTTTCTTAAGAAATTGGACTTTCTTTTATTTATTACTTAAATATGAGTTATTTATTATTTATTACTTAAATAAATATGTTATTTACCTGCCACTCAAAAGTTACAGAAGTTTAGAAAGTGAAAAGTTGCTTTGAACTTATTGAGGGTCAAAACTTTATAGCTCAATATCTCGGTTAGAACCTTATAATTCCAAGGTCCCGATATATATAGGAGACAAATTATATGAAAGGTGACAAATGAAAGGAAGTTACTTAGTAAGGTGTGTTGGGCGGATGCGTTCTGCAAAACCATCATATATACTGCATATGACAAGGAGGTAGAAGGAACAATAAATAATCAAACTGAACAAGTATGTATAACACAAATAAAATACATTTTATACATGTTATACCTAAGCACCTAATGATCATTATACCTAATTGCCATCATTACTATAAATAATTAACATAATTTGCTCTGCCAGTGTGACTATTCACAGGTTCAGTCCAGTCTCTCTGCACTGGAGTCTCTTTGCAAATCATCCTGGGAGCAGCTGCATCTACTGGATAAAAACGGCGTGAAGAAGGGACCAGGACGAGGAGAAGGGGATGAGTGGAGGAGCGTAAGCAAGGCATGCCTCCACCAGAGATTGCCGCAATTCCTGAAGGAGTGCGATGACCGGCTTAAGGTGCTTAGAGCTGTCCATCGGCGGGTCATTAACAGGTAGACCTAACCCATTAAAAGTTTTTACTAAAAGTGGAATGATCCTAAAATTTCTCTAGAGAATATAAGAAATAATTATTTATGAAAAATATGAAATATAATCTCTAATGTGCACTCCCACCTACTATAAAGAGGATCCCCAACCATATGAAGACATTTTGTGTGTGTATTTTCATCAAATATTGTTTACATTTCTTATAATTAAGATGAAGATGTATATTGGGTTGCAGTTTTACAATTGTATTACTATAAAGTAAAAAAAAATAAAAAAAAATAAAAAGGCCTGGGTCAATGAGACAACCAGATTTCTCTTTCTCTCGCTCTATCAGATTTCACTCATTCCTCTTGTACCTGGGCTACTCGCGCTCCATGGTGAGGGAGATGAGTGCGGATGCGTTCTGCAAAACCATCAGCGACTTTGCTTTGGAGTATAGAGCTGCTCATCACGCCATCCTCCAGCAGAGAGAGAGGGAACGAGAACGGGAGAAGGAGCGAGTGAAAGAGGAAGAAAGAAAACAAAACAGTTACACTTCTAAAGTCAAAGCTAGGGCTTTACAAAGCCCACCTCAGGTGAGAAGGAGGCATTTAAGTTCTTATTTTCATTTCAATTTAAAGTTTCTAGCTAACATATATTCTACTATAAAAAATATTATGTATTCATAGTATGTAAAGCTAAATTATTGACGGAAACTTGAAATTCAAGTCTTTCTGATGGGAAATAACTGACTCTCTCTCTGCAGGACTGCATGGAGCAGTCGAAGTTAGAGGAGGTGCTGAACACACCCACATCACCCTCTCACTTTGACATCAGTATCCCACGTCACCGCAGCAAGACGCCAAAAACCAGCGGTATAACACACACACACAGACACAAAGAAGTTCAATCATTTCTATGTATTTAACCCCATCAGAAAAATATATAATTAACGCTTACAGGTACTTTTTATTATTTTCAGGTTCCCTTCCGCGAAGACTGAAGTAGTAAAATAAACTGTTTAGGCTGCTTCAGCCAATGTCTATCAAACCTACTAATGAAATGCATCCTAGTTAAATTCACAGCAGTTAAAACAAACCTGTTAAGAAAAAAACATGAAATTGGAACATTCAAACACAGTTAGGCTCCTGCACTGCAAAAACTTCCTCCGTTGTTTTTTGTTTTGTTTATTCCACATGTATGTACCTGCTGAAATACAAGTATACCTGTTTTCATCAGTGAATTGTCTTCCACTTTCCGTTTGATCAGAATCAGAATCAAACTCGGAATCTTGCCAAGTACAAGGTGTATTAGGAACTTCTTTTAGTGCTGATATCAACATTATGGATTCAAAATGAAAATGAAAATGTAATATGTAAAATGGTAATGCATTTCTATTTTGGAATTTACATGCACATATGCTATTTTTGGATCTGCATCTGCAATTTGGTATACCAGTATTGACATTTCATTTACAAAGGGACTTGGATGCTTTATGAATACCTTTATTTAAATGAATGAATGAATGTATTGAACTCCATGGATATTTTTCATGTGATTATGCATTAATGGTGTCAAAGTGATTAAAGGCAACATGCTAAAATAATGGCAAAATGCAATTGCAAAGAGGGAAACAGCGTCTTCTTTCTTTACAATGACATATTTGTCGATACTGCACTGATTCTTTGGCTAAATGGATTTGAAATTGCATTTTGAGCTGATTTCACAGCTCTCAATCAGCTCTAATATGCTTCCACATGAACATACATTTCAGTAATATACATTATAAGTAATAAATATGTAGAAGAAAAATTATCAAGCCCTTGATTAGTCAAATCAGGTGTGTTAGAACAAGGAAAATACTTAGGCAACGTCTGAAATTGAGTACTACATACTACACACTCATTAGCCTAGTAAAACATACTCTTCTCCTAGTTTTACAGTGGCTACGTTCCAACCATTTTTTAACACGCTCTCGTTGACGTCCCCTTGCTATTTCTCCTTATGGGAATCCCATTTGCCATCATAAGGAACATTCTTAAATGCCCCCTTGGAGGTGCATAAGAATCCAGTCAACATGACTATAGACTTAAGAAGCCAAAGTTGTCCAGATAAAATTGCGATCTCATGCAAATTTATCTTCAAAAAAGCAAAAAAGAAAATAGAAATATGAGCCAGGGCTAATTAAATCTCGAGTGGATTTTGTGGATCCCTGTCATGCACATCTTGTGGGAATATATACATATTGTTTTTTGCTGATTACTTCTACAAAGTGGGTTTAAGTGTGTGATATGTTGGCAGTGTGCTGCCCGGAGAACACAACACACCCAGGAAAAAGTTCTGACGTGCTTTATTTGTTTCACCTTCACCGACACCAACACAACTTTTGCAAACTTAAATTGTCTCTTTGTAGCAGCGAATCAACTTAATGGGTGTAGTGTGTTTTGAACACACACTCTGAGAGCATGAGAGTCCCAGGTTACTATTACAGCTAAGAGTTTTTTATTATATGTTTTTATAGTTTGTATTATATGGGCACCTGCACCAACGTAAATAAACTAAATAAAGAGTAATAAAGAGCTGCTTTCCAGCAGCGTCTTTTCCGTTATTTCGGCTTTTCTCAACTTTTGCCTGTCCCCAACATCTCTCACTGCAGGAAAACAAATCATATAAATAAGGACTGGGTAAACAAGGTTCAGACGTGCCAAATCAGCTCTTGCCCTCCCTGCTTGTCCCACTCACGCCCACCCAGTGCAAATCCCTGCTAAACCACGCCTCCACCTGCTACATACCTCCACCACTCGACACAGGCCGAGGAACCGTCCACCCGGTGTCCACCCATCCAATCACACACTTTGCCGGGTTTGCCATGAGCCCGGCCCTCAAGGACTTTAGAACCGCCTGCACATGCTACATATGCCACAGCCAATCATTACTATAAATGATAATACCATCCAAGTAAGCCATGACATATGATGGGTGTGGCTACAAAATCCGGTCCATGAGTCATTGGACCGTGGCTGGCATCCCGAACACCACGAACGGAAGGATGACAAATTGATATAAACCAAAGGGTGTGGAGAAAGCCATTTTTTCTTTCAAATTTGGCGACAAGGGAATCTGCCAATAGATGTTTAAATCCAGTGGATCCAGGAGCTTGTCAATATGAGGCATAGATGTCAAACTTTGAAATGCTGTTCACTTTGTGTAAGTCCATGCAGAACCGGACTGCTCCATCTGACTTGGGCACAAGTACAATGGGGCTGTTATAGTCATTGTGTGGAGTATTCACATCTGTCAAAACGTACCGAACTAAAGAAAAAGTTTGATAGGTCCACAACAAACAAGGTAGGTGTAAAAGTGACCTTAGAGTTAGGCTGTTTTCACACCTAGTTTGTTTGCTAAAGTCCGTACCAGAGTTCGATTTTTTGATTTTTTAATTTTCAAGTGCACCAAATTGCTTGTGCACGTGGATGGTCCTTGATTGGTCAGAAATTTTACACTGTGTCCTTTGATAGACACTTTTTATTGGTTCTCATAGAGGTTGTGCAATGTTATTAAAGACAAAATATAATAATCTAATTGTAAACTACCAGTTAATAACATGGAAATATTAGTAATAGTTTACAGTAAGGTCAAGAAATCAATTTCTCTGACATTATACGCACTTATGGGGCGATTAACATTTTAGACCCATTTATATTGTACATTGGGATTATCAAATATTCCTTGAAATGTATTTAGGCCATTGTGGCAGCAGGTGCGTGGTCGAGCATCGGCTGCAGACGGACCGGTAGCAGGTAACGCATAAGTGATTTCACCTGTTGGCAATTTCCGGTCCCCTATTTATACACCTGTCTTCTATCAGTAGGGACTGGAGAACAAAGAGAGCGGAGTGGATGCAGCGAGCAGAAAGCCACGAGGAGAAGCTGACCGAAGCTGAGACCGCTGTCTATTGATTCTGAGTTTTACTTTAGTTTTTTATCGTGCTGAAAAGCGCCCCTAAAAAGTGAAATAAAAAAAGCCTCAGCTCCTCTCCAACGCCTGCCTCTCGAGTCCTCCTCCCCCCGTGACCCAGGGTCATCCCAGCCATTTATAGGAAAATGCGCATTGATTTGTGTGCTCTAGAAATACATGCATTTTGTTTTGCAGGGAGAGGTGAGCTCATTAACACTTGAGTCAAATGTTTAATTTCAAAAAGACTGCAAAACATTTTGTGTTCATCGTTCTGTTGCAAAGATTGTATTGGCTATTACAGTAAGTTCAAAAGTTATTAGTGTCACGATCTGTCTCAACGGGGCGGAGGACACAATCGCGAAGCCACTTTAAACATATAACAATTATTTGTAAGACTAAACATACACTACATGGAACATCAAACACAAAACAAAAAATTAAGGACAAACTGGACGGGGAACATGAGGGCTTAAATAGGGACACTGATTACATACAAACAACACAGGTGGACAGGATAACATCACGGGACAAGGGCAACTAAACAATCACAACAAAAGCGCGTGGTCGTGCACGTGGCAGCC
>JAOUQW010000031.1:5031655-5049578 GCA_028565825.1 Olivaichthys viedmensis | reverse complement strand
AGAATGCCTCTTTTTTTGGAAAGCGGTGATCAAATCTTGAAGTGGATACTTAAATAATATACTGGAATTATCCATGTAGAGTAATTTCTCATTTCTCATAATTATTTATTATTTAAAATAATAAATAATTATGATATAATTAATCATAAAAAAAAAAAAACCGACCTAAAAAGACCTTTTGGTGTGTGGTTTATATTAGATATATTAGATCTTCTACATTATATAAGAGTTTAGAGAATAGAATAATGACTGTTCATAAAATATGACAGGTGACTCCAAACCTTTGAAAGCTAGTGTATATAAGGCTGATATTCCAGATCACAGGGGTTGGTTGTCATTTTTTTAAAAGACAACAAATTGTAATGATTTTATATTTTTAAGTATTTAGCCTTTTGTAATTCTCCAATTCATGTCAAGATCTAGAATTTGTTGTGTAAGGCGTATAGGGATTGCATTGAACAATGGTATTCAAACTGAGGGTTGGGCGCCCCTTGAGGGGTGCAGGAGAACTACTAGGGTGGAATCAGCAGAATGGATTTTTAGTTGATCGTTTCTGATGAATAAATTTACACTTATGAAATGTTTTTAAAAAGTATACATCATTTTTATGAACTGCATTTATTTCTGCATTCAATTGAGAACCATTGGTAAGTGTGGACCACGTACATGGTCCATGGAGGGGGTCGTCTTTTTGTGAGGTTCATGCCAAATATATATATTGCGTTTTATGTGCTTATATTTTAAAAATGTTTGGGGGGGATAATTAGCCAGATACAGTCAGCTCTAGAATTATTGACACCCTTGGTAAAGATGGGTAAAAAAAAAAAGGTTATGAAAAAAAACGTCTGTGGTTAATTAACTTAATCTCACACTGAAAATATGAGAGAAATCTAACCTTTAATTGAAGTAAATATATATATTTTTTTAAATTAAAAACCTTATCCAAAATGTATTTTTTAAATTTGTTTATTTTTATTATATTTATTTATTTATTTTTTAAACAAATCCATATTTATTGCCACCACTGCATTTTTAGTACTTTGTGCAATCCTCCTTTGCCAACATAACAGCACTGAGTCTTCTCCTATAATACTTGATGAGAATTTTAAAGGAATTTGGCTTCTGTCACACCTCACATTTACACCCCAGTGAAACGGGAAGGTAAACTTAAAGTAAAATATAAATGGGAGCATGCTTCACTTACATTTTATTCATGAGAATTTCTAGGGGTGCCAATAATTGTAACACATGTGGTTTTGTGAAATAAACCCTTATCTTTTATATCCATCTTTACCAAGGGTGCCAATAATTCTGGAGCTGTCTGTATATGGGTTGCTCTTCCAAAAACGTTTGAATAATACCACTGTATAAGTACATCATGTTTGCACACTGAGAAGGACTAAATAACTAATAAAAAAAAATAGATGCCCTATTACAGTAATATCAATATAATGAGGGTCCTCCTGAACTACCTTGTGATGTCACTGTTCATCACACAGTAATCCAAACTTCTCATATATAAATGCAATCCCTCATATCATATGTACCGTTTATTGCTATGCTTGCTCATTAACTGATTTCTTAAGGGTTTTAAACATTACAATCAGGTGTTACGGCACAAGAACAAGTGTCCCTATGGTTTTTACCACAGTCTTTGGGGTATCGCACATCTAATGTTTTCTCTGCACAATCATACCTCAACCCCTACCTGGATGAGCTGAATTAAAAAAAAAATAAATAAATGGAACCAGGACTGGAGTTGAAAAACATTTGCTTTCAACTATGCCCTCTTATGAGCAGCTGAGTTTGGAAATTGTCTGCAGACAAACTGCACAGCTATAATCAGAATCACCATTCTAGCTTCACCTGCACATTATTTTATTTCCTGCTTTTGTGTTTTGCGGAGAGATATACTTCACTACGATGGGCTTTTCATTGTTTACACGCGAGACTAATTGAGGATTGTACGTTATGTTTTGTATGTTAATATCTATAAATCTCAAAATATGACCTCTTGTGCAAGATTCAGATGGTCCATATAAGTAAAATTCCATCCCATATTGTTTAAATCCTTTATTTATTCTACTTAAAACTACAATTTAGCATGTGCAAAACTGCTAGCCAATAATGATGGTCTACGGTGTCTGTCATGCGCTAGTTGTTGCTAATGTACTAAAACTTTTGATAGTTGGTTTGTTAGTGTCCTTGTATGAGGTAGGTTCTTTGTGTAAATATGTATTTTTAACGTTAATATTTTCTTTTAGCTCACAGTAGCTCGTGCTATCTCAAACTCGGCCAGTGCGTGGATCCAGTGGGATTAGCGCTTTTGCTAGCCTAGCTTGTTCACTCCCAACATTCATTCTGGCATTCATCCTCTTTCCTTAACCCTCCGTGTCCCTTTTCTTCCCTCCCCCAAACCCCTCCTATCCCGCTCTTACACAGTCGCTCGCCAACTACGTGCAGCCTGATGGCGAGTAACGTGACCAACAAGACAGACCTGCGCTCTCTCAACTCGCGCGTCTTCATCGGCAACCTGAATACCATGCTGGTGACCAAGGCCGACGTGGAGGCCATCTTCAGCAAGTACGGCAAGATCGTGGGCTGTTCCGTGCACAAGGGCTACGCCTTCGTCCAGTATGTGAACGAGCGGAATGCGCGCGCTGCCGTGGCCGGGGAGGACGGACGAATGGTTGTCGGACAAGTGCTGGGTAAGAACGAAGTGAAGAAGTGTCCCAGTGCCCTTGCTAGTGAACTGCCTTTCAAAGCCAAGTTCTAATGCTAATCAACTGAAAATGTACGTACCCTTAACTAATCTCTTTAATAGCAGTCTGATGTGTGGAGCTAAACTCCAGGAGTACAGTAGTGTTGGGCAATCATGCACTCAAGCCTGGTTCATGCTTCATCAGAAGTCCTCCTGAGAGCCGCCTGAAACGAACTTCTGAATGACTAACGTTCACAGTTTTACAGAACAGTAGTAGGTTCTTGTCTAGGGGTCGTTAACATCAAGTAGTTAGGCAAGATACTAAAATGTAGTTCGATGCTTTTGTGAAGTCTCTTTTGAGAAGAAACGAATTTACGGAATACAGAGAGCGTTCATGGTTCTTTCACAGTAGTAGTAGGAGCTTAGGTGTCCATGAAATAAGGGGGCGGGGTAATATAAACAGCAAGGAGTAATAGGTCAAAGTGCCCATTTTGGTGTTTTCCAAGTAAAATAATGGTGCTTCAACTGAGATAAGGATGTTGCAGTTTTTCCTGTGGCCTCAGTCTGAGTAAGATGAGAAACATTTATTTAAAAACATGTGTCGAAACATTTGTTGACATAACGTATTACAGTTTTACATGATCGGTAGACTACTGCGTAATTTGAGGGTTTCATATTTTACTCGGACCCTGTTTAAAGTGGATCGCTTGGATTAGTTGTCCCATTTTACTTGAATGGACAAGCTATTTTAAAAATGTAGTTTTAGCTAAGCTACAAATATTCTATCAAAATAGTCTCAAAACGACGGCTCCAACCAACAAGAAATGGGTAATTTGTAAAACGCTGCATCGTTTAATTTTCTTAACCTAGTCTACACTGTCAAGAAACTAAAAGGTTAAGAAAATAAAACAATGTATCGTCTATCTTCACGACTCGGTCAAAAGGGTTAATTATTTACAATCTGCTTGATTTTTAAAAACAAGCAATTCTTCCATTTCGCTAAAGAAAATGTAGTTAAACCAATAGATTCGCTACGACCCAACACTGTCTGTGATAAACGTGTTTAAGGAGAGGGTGTCAAGGCTCCTGCTGGTGTCCGCCCTCCTTCACACATTGCTCCTGGCCAATCATTGCGGAGATGGGCGGCCAGTCGGATGCTTCGGTTTCGGAGAGTGTGTTACAAACTTTCCAAAGGCGTTGGAAGCTTGTTCAGAAGGAAGCGTAAATCACAGCTCTATTGACTGAAAAAAAAGCTTACAACCGACCGCGACTCCGCTACTCGGTCTATAAAACGACGTTTAACGACGCTCTCACCTCACTACTGACCAACAGAATAAACTAATAGCTTTACTATGCTGCCAAACCATACGTCTTGAACAACTTCCTCAAACGCGTTCTTCTCCTCACAGCAGCAGGGTTGAAGCTCCCGCCAGTTCCCCAACTTCATACATCACTACTGGCCAATTGCTGCAAAGGTGGAGTGACATTTTCAGACATTTCTGTTTTAAAGCGTGACTTTTCCAAACTGCCTTTCGGAAGGAAGGATAAACCAGCCTTGTGTAATGTTTTCGTGTTTTGCCAGTGACGCCACAATCACACTGACTGCGTTATTGCGGTACGGCTGCTTAACTACCTTATTTTCGCTGTATCGTGTTGAGTTGATTCATATAGAGTCATATACCAAAAATTTGTCATAGAGCATCTCAGGACCTGTTGGATTGCAAGGTCAATTTTTGGAGCAGCGTTTTGACGTTTTTCATCTACCCCAACGATTGCTAGCAAGTTGGTTACATTGCAAAGCTATACTCGTATTGTACAAATGTCTTCCTGAGAGATTTAATGTTTCACACTTAAAAAATTAGCACACTGGTGTGTGTGCAGTTGTTGGGTACAAAAGAGGCACATGGCTCACGTTCCCAATTTGGCCAGCAAGATGAAATGCTAGTTTGAGTAGTTACCACTCCACATGGCATGCTTATAGAAGTGTGTGAGAGTTTAGTTAACCTTTATTTTGGGGGCATTTGATTTAAAATTCTTTAGTCTGGCCTTTTTTATAAAATAAAAGAAACTGCATGAAGCACATGTGTTTACGTATGCGATTTTGATTCATATATTGGAAAAATCCAACGTACGCGCTGTGAAGAGCGCACTGCAACCGGCGCTCCAACGCAATTCTGCAAAGCCACACCCAGCGTATCATTGGAAATGAACAAATTTTTGATGTACCGCAGCGCGGTTACGCAGTTGGTGTAATCAGGGCATTAGCCGCAATGATTAGCTTGTCGCAATGATTGACCATGTGGTTAGTGATCAAATCAGAGAAGGAAGTCACCTCTGAATTTTCTGTCCCCCATTTGTCCAGCTCCTGGGCTATTACTGATCATCACTTTTGATCATATAGGGTTTCCTAATATTATGTCAGGCTTCTCATGGATTCTACTTTTGTTTTCATATTATGAATACATTTGAATCCATGAACATAGTGATCTTATTTTTTGCAGACATTAACCTGGCTGGTGAACCAAAGCCTCACAGATCGAAGACTACCAAGCGCTCGGCAGGAGATATGTACAGGTATGCATCAGTCGTATTCTTCTTTTTTTTCAGTGCTGTTGTATGGAGGTAACCCTTTCCCTTCTCCTTTTTGTTTCTGCAGTTCTTCGTTTGATCTCGACTACGACTTCCAGAGAGATTATTATGACAGGTGAGTACTTTTTTTTTTTTTTTTTTCTCTCCTCTTTTTTTGGGCTGTCCATCTGAACAAAGTCTTAATCACCTTTTAAATAATTAACGAACAGTTAATCTATTTCAATGTTTAGGTGTTCACTGTGTCTATCCGTAGTAGGAGGCCAGTTCACACAAAGTGGTGTTTTTGTTGTCTCATCTCAAGGTGCCATCTCAAGGAACAGATGCACTTTTTTTATATTTAGGCTTCAATCATTGACTTGCGTCTGTCAAATTGCGACCCTCATCTCTTTTTCACTACTGGAGCATGTTGGTGACGCGTAAACTTAACAGATCCTTTTAAATCACACATTCCCATTTTCCCATTTATATATGATGTATTCTATATGATGAACTCCATTTAAAATCATGATGATTGTGATGTGTGGTGATTGTGCTGCCTTTAGTAGCAAAGTGTTTGCACAGTAATGATACTCATTACACCAACACAGGGAACCAGAATAAACACAAATATGCTGTTTTATTAACTGTCCCACTGTCTTTTATGTTTTTGGCCGAACTTCGACTGTCCGCACCCAAACACTCTATTGACGTTGTTGCTTGACGGGTTTCTTAAAATCAAAGCGCACTGTTGCTTTACGGAGCGCAACAGAGTCAGAAGTGTGGATTGGCTGGAAGGTCGTTTACACTACACTCACGTGTAGCTTATCTGAGGCATCTGGTGTGATTTTTATTTTTTTATTTTTCTAGATTAAACATCAGTGTGCGTTTTGTTTTATTAGGGTGTATTCGTACCCCTCGCGTGCCCCCACCCCCTCCCCCGCTCTCACGGGCAGTGATTCCCTCGAAACGGCCGCGGGTCAGCGTGAGTGGCAGCCGTCGCACCAAGAGCAGCTTCTCCACCAAGAGCAGCCAGCGGACCTCCCGCACCAGTTAGTACTTATCACATATTGAGGATGTGCATATGACAAAAGGGCCTTTGTCCAATACTCCAAACAAGTTTGCTATTGAGGTGTGTGTGTGTGTGTGTGTGTAGTGAAAGCTGATGACCTGCAAACCATCAAGAAGGAGCTGACTCAAATCAAACACAAAGTGGACTACCTGCTGGAGAGCCTTGAGCGGATGGAAAGAGAACACAGCAGGAAATCGGGTACATGACACACACACAGGGTCCATTACACCACACACACACACACACACACACACTCTGTTCTTGCTATTTTTGTGTGACTTTCTTTACATGTCGCACCCGTCCAGTCGCACTTTGACAGGTTTTGGTAATAGTTTGATTGCACTACAGTTGAGTGCAAAGGTTTGTCTTTATTTTTATCCTGGGGTATGCAAATAAATGTATTTTATAGCAACGAGGCATCCTGAAATCTCTGTTCTAACTCTGCCAGATTGCTTGGCCAGTCTTTGCCTGTTTTTCTTGATATATCTGTTATAACTCTGCTAGATGTCATGCATTGTGGTCTTCAAATCGGGTCATCGTCGTCGTCCCCCATCCCCATCCATGGGGGGATACAAACTTTTGCCCTTAACTGTGTATGTGTGTGTGTGTGTATGGATTATATGTTGGTTGAAGGTTGAATGTTTTTAATGTCTTTATCGCTTTTATTGCATTCAGAGGCGAAGAGCGTTAAAGCGGACGAGACGTCCCCCCAGCATCCCAGCATGAAGAAGGAGCGAGAGAACGAGGAAGTCAACGACTACGAGGAAGAGGGTGATCTAGAGGAAGAGGAGGTGTGTAGAAGAGAGATGAAGGAGGGTAGAAAAAGGAAATCGGTGTACAAGGGTGTTTGAGAGTTACATTTTGGTGTGTGTGTCTGTTTGCCCACAAAGATCAAGAGTCAGGAAAGGGAGGAAGATGAAGAGGAGGATGAAGGAGAACAGGAGGAAGGAGAGGATGACGAAGACAGCACTAACGGGGACCACTCTTAAACAACTGTCCTCTCTCTTTCACACAAAACACACAGACTTTACACTGAAATATGTGGGTGTCTACAATTACGCCACACACAGCATGCATGCCGTTAAATCCATGATTCTCAGATGAGTTGCACAAGCAGATACTGGGTAAACAAGACGTTGGGGACGAAAGAAAACAGAACACGCATCTCCACTGTCTCACATTTTCCCCCAGTTCTACCTTTTTACCAATGCAACTGTCAATGATTCCTCCTTCCCTTCTTCCATCGGCAGGCTTTAATGATTCCCTCACTGACTAAATCCAACTATTTATTGTTGCACCACCATTCCTGACCAGTCAGTGGCACTGTCACTCACTATTTCAGTCGTAAAGTTCAGCTGGATTTGATTCTAAACTGATTTTATTGGGTGGGTATGAATGAATCTCCGATCACCCATCAAAAACAAACTTTAGCTTGTACAGTATATACTTTTAATTTTTTTTCTGTCTTGCATTTGTACTTGTGAGAATAGTGACATTAAGTGGAGCATTGAGCTTCAGAGTCATGTTTGTTTCTGTTTGATTCTACTTTGCTCAGTTTATTTTCTTTCTTTCTTTTTTTTCTTCTTTTTTGTCTGTGTAATAAATTTCAATAAAATTGTAGATGTTTTGTGCGATGTTTCTCAAAATGTTTTGTCTGACATGTTGAAAGACTGGTTCAATCTCAAACGGCTTCCGACTCCGTATGTAAATGAAATGCATGGGGTGTGAAATGCTGGTTTCAGCCACCTATGCAGTACAGTAGCTTTACATCCAATCCACAGTATTCCTGAGTCCCATGATGCTTTGCAGACAAGGGATATCTGCAAAACATTTGGTCAAGTGTTGGTCAAATTATGCTAAATACTAATGCAACATCTTGATTAGTGGAAATTTGAGAATGTACAAAAACAATGTTAAAAAGTGGCCAAGAGTATTTTTAGTTTCTATCAAGTCTTTAGCTAGCAACTGAGGGGGTTCCTCAAGCGTTCTTTGAATGGTTAATGGTTCAAGCTTTCTAAAAGGGTTCAGATCCAGCAACGGTTTCTCAGAATCTCTACACATGGCACCAGAACGTTATGGACCTCTCAAGACCGTGACACTGCTTCTTAAGTGGTTTATGATCATAACGTTCTTGTTTCAGCCAAAACTTTAGTTTTGCTTGGCCGTAGTGGCTGCCACAAACTGCACACACTGTCCCAGAAGACATTTTGTGGGAAACAAAACAACAATTAAACAGGCCATGTAACTCTTACTGGCTATGCTAAAAGCAGTGTACAATTACAATTAATGTTCTATTTCCCAACCCAAAGTTCAGCACATTATTGTGGAAAAGGAGTCCAATGGAATGCAACCTGAATCTCAAGTGCCAAAGCACATGATTGGTTATTTTAGTTCACAAGAAAACATGACTGGGCAAGCCTAGTTTAGCTGAAGGGCAAATGCATTATTTAGGGGGACATTCTGTTCCGGTATAAACACATTAATTGGCAACCAAAAATGTGGTCCTACTGGTTACAAGCTAGCTAGTATTTACTTAGATGGAAACAAGGCTTATAATTAAAAGTCGTAGTTAGAATATATGATCAATTAATATGGTTTTAAATGTGACCAGTCTTCACTGTAAAGAAATATACCTTTGTGTCAATACCTTGTCTTCCCTGCTAGCATTCAAGCTCTGCTAATCTCTCAGCTGTTAATATTTGAAAGACCATTTCATGGAGGGTAAAAAACATCTGAGAGTTTTGAGAATGAGTAAACTGAAGCTCAGAGTTCACAAAATACTCAACAGTTTGAATAAGATCCCACAGGAGTATTTCCTAGCTACCGAGGTCGCTGCGAAGAAAATGATCTTTCTTGGAGGTGATCCACCCATGTGACTAGCTATCCATAAGTACTCGATTAGAGAACAGTGCTCCCTCTTAACGGCAGCAGTGTTGAAATAAAATTCGATATTACATTGTAACGGATAAATAATAATGTTGGGGGTTTTTTTTAGTTTTTTTTTTTATAATTGTTGCAGCTACATCAATGTTGTTACTGGAAGTCCCCAAAATGTTCCTGCTAATACCCCTTGACACTGGTACAGTATGGAATCAGTAAGTTCGTGACATTCATGATTCATGGCTGCAAAAAGGTCTAAATCAAATTGCTTTAGACACGAAACATGGAAGGTTCTGGAGGTTGTAAATTCTCCTAAAACAGAAGGAAATTAACACTGAATGCAATACTTCATTCAAAAATACCCATGTGGCTAACAAGCAGTGAAAGGTGGGGCCAGTAACCAGCTACTTTCAGATGAGGAAAAAACAAAGGCACATTTTATACCATAACTCTAAGAGCCCTGCCTCTTTACTTGTCCTTTCTAACTGTTTAGAGTGAGCAGTATTTTTGCAAGCACTTGGACTGCTTCCATCTCGCTTTGGGAATAGGTGTGGCGTTGAGTTGGGTTAAGAAAACATGAGTGTAAAGTGAAGAAGTATTTGAGAAGAACAGCTACGCCTTAAGGCAGCTATGTTATTTGGAGTCTTTGCTGTCAAATCAGACTATTCCAAACTTAACCTTACAATTTGTTCCAAGAAACATATACTGTATATGCTAAGTTTCCAGTTTATTAGGTGCGCCTAGTTTATACCTACATTTGATAAGGTACACCTTCCATATTGGTGAACTTTGTAGGTATACAATTACTGACTGTAGCCCATCCATCAGTGGAAAGGGACCGCCATAGGACCACCACTGACCAGATATTATTTGGGTGGTGGACCATTCACAGGTTTTTAAACACCTCAATAACACTGCTGGTTTGAGAATTGTCAACCAACCAAAGATGTCCAGCCAACAATGGTGCTGTGGTCAGAAACTGACACTGATGAAAGACGAGAGGACAATTAACACAAATTGTGCATGGACAAAATGAGCTATAATCTCTAACTGTACATTTACAACAAGGTAGAAGCGTCTAATAAAGTGGGCAGCAAAGGTACACAGTCCAAGAATACAAAATCCAGCATCTCTGTCTATTTACAGAAAGCCAAAACTGAGCGTGACTAATACCAATTCACTCAATGTAGCCAGGTCCAAAAAACTTTTGGAAAATCGCTTTAAGCGGTTCATTACGTAACTCAATCAATGTTGAGTGCCTCTCCAAAATCGAAGTTACCATTAGCAAGGACATGGATGATTTGCCAAATAAATATTAAACTATTAAAATGTGTTTAAAAAAAATCAAGATATAGATCAACTTGAATGGCAGAACATTAAATGGATGAACTACTGACAAAGTTTTTTATTACTACAGGGGGTAGATGGTACAGATGGAACAATCTCTTCAGTCTGCCCTGAGCATCCATTAATTAAGCACTGAGTGTGCGTGAATGCTGACTGAGCAGAAAGAGCCACAGGCTGATCTCAAGCATGAGTGACAGAAACGTAGTCGGGGGAGAAAAGAATGGGAAAGAGAGAATAAATTAAAGAGCCAGTGAGATAATGGGGCATGATGATAAGAGAGAAAGAGGTCAGTAAAAGAGGGAAGAAGGAGGGATTATAGCCATAAAGAGAGATGAAGATTCACTGTCTGACACAGTGGGAGCACATTCAGGGCATGGGAAATATTTGGGAGCACTGAAACAGCAGTGGACAAGGAGACATGTTTTTCATAAACACTCAACTTACATACATAATGAAAATGATAATAAACTATAATAGGGTCTTGTATTGTGTGTAATGCACTGTATTGGATTATAATAAAGAATACAGCTATTACTAAACACTGTGCTGATGCAGGTCACTGAACGGAGAATTTTCTGGAAAGTGGAGAGGAATAAAAGAAAGTGATATGAACAGAGCCAAGCAGAGAAGGAAGCAGTGAGAGGGAGAAAGAAAGGGAAAACCCGAGAAGGCAAGCAAGCACTGAAACGCCCTAGAGGTGATTTATCGCGCCTGGCTCCTACTGAGAATCTGGCTCTTTTTGAGGTGGGTGGATGTTTGTGTGTGTGTGTGTGTGTGTGTGTGTGTGTGTAATTGCCTGAGTTGAAATACCGGACTCCGTTCCTTTTTGAGCATGTGTTTGTTCAGTGAGTTGCTCTTGAAAGATTGTTTTATAAATGGACAATAGTTCCCAATGGGATGTGTGAAACAGAGAGAGGGCCTTTCCCTCTACTCTTTGTATCGCTGTTGCTCCATGAATTGCTTGGTAGAATGTAGATGAGCGAAAACAAAATGAGGAACGAGAGCGAGAGAGAGAGAGAGAGAGAGAGAGAAGTTGATTCTTGGCCTGCTGTCCTGATCGCAGTTTACAGTCCAGGCTGGGGTGCAGAAAAGGTGGAGAGAAAGAAGCAACCCAAGCAGACAGAGGGAGCGAAAGATGAGAAAAATGAAGGGAGGAAGCAAGAGGAGGAATTACAACTCTCCTGAGGAGAAACCGGATCTCTCATTCCAGACTTCTGCTCTGTTTTTCTCTTCTCCCCATGTACATCTCACTCATATCTCCATCTCTCTCTGTCACGTTATTGCTTTTGCCATTGTAGAGGTCAGACACCTCTTTTGTTTTCCCCAAAGGCGACGTAATCATCCATGAATATTCCACCACTAGAATAAGATAATTCGCGATCCTCCAAGATACAGTGTGCATCTTATTATCAGTTTAGAGAATTCCCGAAAAAGAAACTCGATTCTGACAGGAATTTGACTTTGGAACAAAAACATACAATAGACGTGCAACAACATTCAGCATACGATCACGTACACATTTGGTCATGAAATAAGTTCAGGCACAATGGTTGCAAATTGAAATATGGATATATTTTTTCACAAAAAACAAGATCGTAAATCAGTCAGTACTCTATTCTACTTCATTCTCAACAACCTTTAGCTATCATTCCACTATTTTTTCAGTTGGTTGAAGAAAAAAAAAAACCCATCTGGTTTAGTAGTGAAGAACTCATTAAGCCAATGTTTGAAATCAGTATCTTTGTTAAATGGAGTTTCAAAATAACAGTGAAGGGATCAAATTGCATGTAAAGTTGCAAATCTCACCAAACTGGTGATTCAAGCACCAGAAGCGGTGTTGTATGGCCAAGCTCTTGAATCACCGGTTTGGTGATTACATACAATTGAATTCTATTCTATTTGATCCTCCATTGTTATTCTGCCTTTATGTGCATTTCAGTCTGAACCACAATATATCCAGGAGATCCTTAAAGAAAAACATGCTACAAAATGGTATGTGAATATTACAACATATGACATATCTGGTTGGAACACGTTTCCTATTAAAAATGTGTGTGCCAAAACTTATTGGATGACACAAGCTCACGTTAGCCAGCTAGCTAAGACACAAGCTCTTGGTGTTGAAGGGTTCTTACTCTCACGTCCCCGTTCGTGCAGGGCCATGGTGTAACAGTACTCGCTCTCCGCTGGGCTTTATGCGGCTTTGAGGCTGATAGTGGCGAGCTATCCAACTAACTTTAGCTAGCCATTGTCGCTTCCGGTGTGTGTTCTCCGTGTATTTTGTTATACGATCCAATGTGTGTTCTACAGCTTGGACTTTAGCTTGCTACTTTCGTCTCTGTGTAAAGCTGAATTCTTGCTTTTTATCACATGGTGACATCCGTGATGGCGTCTGACGTATGCGTCCAAATCGAGCCCAACAGCTCTGACTGTGAATTACTATTGCAGGCTTGCCAGGGTGACTCACAGCAGTTCAGGAACACCATGTTTTAGAGATTTGTATTTCTCCCTTGACTTAATAATGATGTTAATGACGCACTGCAGCTTTAACCACTACAATATTAAATGGTGCTACGTCTACAGTGATTTCTAGAAAATGAAAGGCTGATGCATCTATATTAACCACTACAATATGAAATAATGTGTTTCTATTCATAAATATTGAGGACAGTAGTGGTTACTAAATACATTAACTGTCATTTTTGCCATTGGCATCAAGGAGTGTTATTATTAATTATGGGTAGGAAAAGAAGTAGGAAAGGAAGGAAAGGAAGGAGGTTTGGGAAGGAAACTGTTTCATCAATCTTTCAGAAGATGTAGATTAGAGTGGTGATTTCAAAGAGAGTGCAGTAACCTATCACAATTCATCCAACTTCTGTATCACATTATGATTGGTTATTGCAGAGCTAAAATGTATAAAATCTGGTCTTAGCAGTGGATGTGTGTGTGAGAGAGAGAGAGTCTGTAAAGCGTGATAAAGACAGTGCTGATGTCATGGTAGCTGCTGCACTAAAGTAGGTCAACCACCAATGTGATGTCAGTCCCAACAGCCAATCACAGGTCATCAACAAAAAAAGAGTCACGCTCCCCACCCAGAGCACTGCAGCTGTCCACACATGCTCACACACAAACACACACACTCCTAATGGACCATTACAAAAACTCTCCTCAACCTCTCTTGGCAGAGGTTATTACTGTAATAGTAGATTAGCCCAGCAAAGTAGAAGGCCCAGCAAAAATCACGTGGTTAGTCAAGTGATGACAGAGGAATACATTTTAGCAGTACATTTTCAGCAGCTTAACCACATGAATTATGGCTACATGACGATCATGCAATTTGCAACATTATTATATTATTATAGGATTATTACAGGTGAAACGGTATGAAAAATTAACGCCATGATAACCATATAACCCGATACACCATACCGTATAACCACACAACCCAACACAATTAAATTCTGAAGTTTTAGGTATATTATAGTATCTGCTTACACCTTCACATTTTAAAAGAAGGTGCCATTAAATGACATATAACACTTCAGCAGCAGTGCAAGTACTAAATTATTCAGTAATATAAACTTCTTGAATTTATATATATATTTTTTCAGATAAATTGTAAAATAGAGGTACATTTTCCCTTTTCCATTTAAAAACCAAAATGGTTGCAAACATTTGCATTCAACTGTATTAAAACCTTCTGCCAAAATAGTTCAAGGAACCACCTGAAATGTTAAAATAATGTTTTCCATGTCAACATCTACGTCTATAGCATAATGTTACAGAGTATAACTATTTCAAATATCCTATCACCTGCCACTACAACTGTGTAGGCTACTGTCACAACCCTGATTGTAGATTCGTGGCTAGTCGTGATACTGACATTTGCACAGTAATTTATTTCAATTTATGTAGCACAAACTAAACAAAACCTTTAAAACAATTAAGACATTCATCTAAATATCATTTTATTTTTGAAAAGCTTAAACTGTACGAGGCAAAATGTTTGGACACATTTGATTAAATGTACATTTTCCAAGTCTAAGAGAGCATAATTGGCCCTGCTCTCTGGGTGAGAAAGATGGCATTACTCTTTCTCCCCTGTCGATCAGAGTGACACTAGCAAATCGTGGGCATCTGTGAGCTCATATATACAGAAGAGAAGGCAGTTAGCGCTTTCCTCCAAGTGCGTTCAGCTGCCCTGTGACGTTGCATGAGCAGCAGTTTGAAAAAGATGCAGTAGATGGCTTCACATGTCTCGGAGGAAGCACGTTCTAGCCCTCACACTCCTAGGTTGGTAGCTGTCGTGCGATAGGGGAGAACTAACTAGCGGGTGGGAATTGGCAATGACCAAATTGGGAGAACATGGGGTAAAAAAAAAAGAAAAAAAAGGGGGGAAGTAAATTTCAAACTGTGGCTACATTCCATATGGGTTACTTTATAATTTTGATGTCTTGACTATTATTCTAAATTCATTAACCTACACTACCAGTCAAAAATTTGGACACACTAGATTGAATATATATTTTTCATTATCTTAAAGACATTTTTATAATAGGTTAAGGGTGGAAATTTGTTTCTAAGACAAATGTAAATAGTGAAGTTAATGCCCATGTATAAATTTATTTCTAAATCAAAATGTTGTTTTTTTAATAAGTATTTTTTACTTAAAACAAATCGTTTTTACTTAAAATTAAATTGTTTCCCCAAACAAGTAGTTTTCATTTAGAACTTAGGAGAAGCAGTCAACAAGTGCTCGGCCTATTTGGGAACTTTAAAAACAACCTGAGATGACCTTTTTGACCTTGTTAGCTCGTGTTCTCGATCAGATTGTGCACAATTCATCTGTACTAATCACTTAAAAGACTACCGTAATCTTTCACTAAAGTGCAGTGACTTTTTCCTGCCTCTAAACGGCCTCTGATTTTTTAATTACGTCACGGTAGAATTGCGGGCGGGACAAAAAGATTAATAACCAATTATTTTACGTCATGTTTCACCTCCCCCTCTCCCCTGAGTTAACTCGCACTCACAGTGATACCGATTAGCAAGCAGCATCACGGACAGAAAGTGCATTTTTGGTTGTTCATCACCAAAGCCTTTGTTCTCTTTCCTCAAAATACCCTTTTTACAGGCTCAATGGCTTTATTATTTATATTTTGAAGAGGGAGGTATATTGGAGAATTCAAGGCATTTCACCCCAGACTGCTTCAAAAACCTAATGCAGTACGAGATGGGGTTTAGCAACACATTAGCAGGATTTCCTCTGCCTTCGCCTCCTCAAGTGCCTGTAGTGTTTGCGGGAGGCGAGTAGTCCTCCACAATCAACTGCAGTTTAGTGTCTAAATCTGACTCCATGTTTGTTTTGGAACACCCACTTTTCACCAAATCCCAATCAATAAAACTAAAGTCCCGCCCAAATATGCCGTTTCACTCAGAAATACTTAGATCACTCTGAAATACAATGCGTAAAAAAATGCGTTCGAATTTCCATTTCACGTTGTCTTTAAGAAAAGCCTCATGGGTGGCTCCCTCATCAAGCTGGTTGAGAAAATGCCAAGAGTGTGCAAATCTTACTGTTAAGAATTTAAAATATTGTGACGTCTGTGAAGAAGAGGCATGAGCAGGAAGCATTTTAAAATCAGGAAAATGCGCTTTATTCTTATCCATCCTCACAGGCCTTGGAATTAGTGGTCCTGCATGGCAGTGGTTTGCTTCCTACCTGGAAGGACGGTCATATCAGGTGACTTGGAGGGGAACATCATCTGCTCCACACAGACTCTGGAGTCCCACAAGGCTCAGTGCTTGGTCATTTTTATTTTCCCTCTATACCCACTCTCTCAGTGAGGTAATATCCTCACATGGCACATGGCACATGGAACTCCAGTGGAGAGTCTGCATGGAGCAAATGTCGATCCCCTCCATGTCATCTGATATGGCGTCCCTCCAGGCAGGAAGTAAACCACCACCATGCTGGGTCACTAATTCCAAAGCTTGTGAGGATGGAGAGTCTTGTGATTGACCATGTCAAAGGCTGCTGAGAGATCATAGTTTGGCAGATCTAGTGGAGTGAAGCTTCTTAGTAACAGCCACAAGGGCAGGACACGATGAAAAGTACGAGCAGGTAACAATTACTGATTTACACCTGTGTATTGTTTAAATTATGCATATTGCTCTTGTAATGTAGTTTGCTGTTATTCCAATACATTCTATAAGGATGCTATACTCCATAAGGATACTAGTACTGTTAAAAACTGTTAGAAATGAAAATGAATGTAAAATAACAATGCAAAACACAAAGGTATGCCAAATGGAATGGTCTTAAGGAAATTCTCAGAGAATTCATAACAGTAGATAAACCTTAGTGCAAGAGCACTCAGGTTTGAATTACTGGATATGTAATTCATTTATGGATATGGATTTTCATTTAAGCAGTTTACTGAGTTAGTCACTTAGGTGTTTAGGTGTTGTTTCCATAATCCAGGCATTACTGTGGTTTGTGGTGTTTCATCATGTGGAGGAGAAAAGTTAGAGGGTTAGAGATACAGTGTGACTGTATATGAAACACAAGGACTGTTTTGTATTGATTAGTTTCTTTTCTCTTTCTAATGCTAGCAGGTATACCGAAGGGAGCGTTTGATGGTAATGTCCCATTCGTTATGGATAATTGAATTGGAGAGCTTTGAGAAGTGGCATTACAAGCTCCTAAAGGTCTGTGGGTATCAGTGTGGCAGTGTGCTGATTGCCTGTGGACTATCATAACTCCAGCTCCACCCTGTGTGTGTGTGTGTGTGTGTGTGTGTGTGTGTGTCTTTGTGTGTCTTTGTGTGTGTGCACATGTTAGGTTTTTTTATCTCCCCATCTCAGCTGCCTCTCGTGGAAAATCTCACACACAATAATTGCCTGACCTTTACAGCATTGGGATTGTCTCATTAAGGCTGATGGATAATGATGGCGGCTCCGGTGAACGTGAACTTCAGTGATAATGAAACAACAGAGCAGCCCAACCATCCATCTGGGGTCCGCGGATCATCGGCAGGCGAGAGATGTATTCCTTGTCCTCTCTGATCAAACCCCCATCCCAAAACACACACATACACACAACTGCAGAAATGTGCTGGCCCACCCCCTGCCACTTTATCTACTCTCTTTTTAAAGCCAGCAGTGATGTGATGTGTGGTGAGGTTATTCAGTGAATATGGCTATATGGTGTCATTCCCTTTGCCCACTATGCTACTATTGGTTATATTGCTCTTCTTTTCCGCCATCTCTCTCTCTCCCCTCTCTCTCTCTCTCTCTCTCTCTCTCTCTTTCTCTCTCTCTCTCTCTCTCTCTCTCTCTCTCTCTCTCTCTCTCTC
>JAOUQW010000031.1:5016075-5031555 GCA_028565825.1 Olivaichthys viedmensis | reverse complement strand
AGAAAAAGGTAAAAAGAAAGAAAGGACAGATGGAAAAAGAAAGAATGGAGAGAGGGATAAAAGAAAGAAAGAAAGAAAGAAAGAAAGAAAGAAATTCAGAAAGAAAGAAAAAAGAATAAATAAATAAATTCAGAAAGAAAATAAATAAATAAATACAGAAAGTAAGAAGGAAGAACAAAAATAAAATAAATAAATAAATACAGAAAGAAAGAAAGAAGGAATAAATAAATACAGAAAGAAAGAAAGAAGGAATAAATAAATACAGAAAGAAAAAAAGAAGAATAAATAAATAAATACAGAAAGAAAGAAAAGAAGGAGCATTAATTGTAGTTTTTTTAAGTGTTCACAATATTACAATATATAGTATAACAGATTTTTGTGTTTGTGTGTGTTAGTGTGTGTACGTGCGTGTGTGCATGCATGTGCGTGTTAATTAGTGTGTGTGTGTGTTGGTGTGTGTGTGTGTTGGTGTGTGAGTGTGTGTCTGTGTACGTGCGTGTGTGTGCATGCGTGTGTGCGTGCATGCGTGTCTGTGTGTGTTTGTGTGTGGCATGCGTACTTGTTGTCCCACTGTCTTTTTAAGATGTTCTAAGTCAGCCTCCATCCTGCTGTTTTAACCACTAACCTAGGTATGAGATCTGATTTGTGACCTCGGATCAGATTTCTCCCCCTTCAACCCCTGCGGCTCCCCGGGGGGTCGTGTCTGCACTTATAAAAACAAGCACCATCAGATCCGTTTACCCCAAACAAACACCTACACACGCACGAGGGGCCTTGTCATACACACACACACTGCTAATTACACACTCTTGTAGTATTATCTTCATGGGGCATTCCCATTGGTTGTAGTACCGTAATTTCCTTTGTATGACTATATCTTACTAATGGCTACGCCCTAGCCCCCTTTAATCCCTACACACACACACACACACACACACACATACTAGTATTCCTATCTTTATGGGGCATTGCTATTGATATTAATACATACTGTAGGATTCCAGTAATTTCTTATGTATTACCATAAATACATAAGAAATAATGCAGGGTTGCCAACTTCCAGAAATGGCTCAGATTTGTGAATGGGAGGGTGTGGGGTCTTGACTCCTACACTAGCTCCTACACAAGCGGTGGTCCTGTAGCAATCGTTTGTGTAACAGTAATTGTTCAGAAAGAGAATGGACTAGAATTGACAGTATGTTTTCTCAAAGGAGTACTGGTGTTTGGTGTTCTTTAACCAAATCACTATGCGCCACATCTGTAGTGTATGTGTGATTACCACAGACAAGAATTTTGATACGTTCTCTGCACTGAGAAAAGAGCAGAAAAACTGTGATTTAAACCCACTTATAATGGAAGTTTAAGGGCACTTGTTGAAATTCATCAATTAACGTTTAAAATACATGACTATATAATGTCAATTCTAAACTACAGTTGTTACACTCTACCACTGAATGTCTTAGGATTAGACAGACATGAGATAAAGTCTTACCAAAGCTGTTCTTATGCAGTTTTATCCAGATTTCCAACACTGAATCAATGCAGTATAGAGCACTATACTATTTCGTGGTAACCATAAAATCCTTCCTCTGAAAAAGTAGTCCCATCTCTGTCAGGAATTACACAGATTTAGAGCTTCATATACAAACACCTTTGACTGAAGAATTAATTAAAGCGTTCTACAAAAATACGTTTCGCCTAAGCGTTTATTGACTGCCCCAACAAGTGCCCTTAGACTTCTATTATAAGTGAATTTAGAGTAAACAGGTTTTCAGTTCTTTTCTCAGAACAATGAAAACGAGTCAATTCTTGTCTGTGGTAATCACATATACACTACAGATGCGGTGGATAAAAATGAGTTGGAGTATTCCTTTAAAACAAATAAGGTAGACGACGGTGATGGTTATAAAACAGTTTCCTGACTGAGTGAGTAACTTTATCATGTTAGCTAGCTAATGATGGTTACTGACTAAACCCCTCACATATCTTCTATTCACAAGCACTTGTGAACATGATAAAGGACCCTAAATTACATTTGCTACCAAAGCTATTGTGTATAATTTCACTGAGACAATAACATACAGCCATCCTAAGTTGGCGAAAGGCTTTAGTGGAGATAGTACTTTCCTCTTATAACACTAACGCAGGTCACGCTCTGTAATCCTTGGCTGCAACATGTCTCCTTTCCAGCATCAATCAAATTAGACAGTTAGCCAAGAGAGTTAGTCTCTCTTATTAAACCAATCACAGCTCACCATGCTGCAAAAAATGGCAAACTGTTTTGTCTTGCAAGCTCGGATAATTACTCTTAATCAGGAAGTAGTTTTATTGGGGTGTTTTCATGACTAGAGATGTGTTTCGGTGGCGTGAGAGCGTTAGACAGAAGCCGAAAGCCAAAAGCATGAGAAATGGCAACCCTGAAATAATGCCTACACATAAACCTAACCATAACCTCAATCTCACTAACCGTAGCATCCTTATGTCCCCACATCATCAGAATTTTCATCAATTAGGAAAACTAACGTCTCGCACTCACACACACACAGGTCACACCATTTCAAAGGTCATAAATAAGGTGGCCTGTTCGGAAGAGGGTGTGAGCTGACTTTTACTGTCTCTCGTTGTCATTAATGAGGGAGCAGCACTTAATTAAAACAAGAACATCTGCTTCTCATTCCGGGCAGCTGCTACTGACCCAGCCCAGGTCATTAAGTTAGCTTTTTGCAGCTGCTAATTTCCTGTCATGCTCTTCTGGCTAAAACGGATAGACTCCACCTATGGAACATGATGTGAATAAACAGGTTGTAGTTAGTGTACAAAAATATGAAAGCACGTATTCATATATACTATACAAAAAGGCCTCACTGTGTGTGAATTATGAAGTAATAGTCTGACCCTAGTAAGATATGAGATACCAAAGCGACACCAAACTTTATACCAAAAGTGTTTTAGAGTAAGAAATAGGACTGCTCATCTTGGATCAGTTTTTTAATGGGATTCTATGGCCGTCATGACCAGATCCAAGATCCAGCAGCCTTAGTCTATGAAACTTGGCCCACGTAGATGGTGCGATGCTAAGATGTCTGTAGGTGTAGGAAGAAATCCAGGAAGTGAAGCTTGAGTCCTGAGATAATCCGCCCTCGAAAACCCCAATGCATACCCAGTTCCATTCTGCTACCAACATGATTACGTAAAAAATCACGCCACACAAGCACATACATTATCTTCCCTTACTGACTCCATTGCTGAATCACTGGCAGCATTGTCCATCCTCCCTCCCCGACTTATCTTTTTGGGCGGACCGTCGCGTCCAGACTGTGATAGATGGAGGTGTAATTACGGCTGAATGGGAGAAATGGGAGATAGCCACGCGTACCGTCTCATCCTCCCTACTGGAATGAAGTCTGAGAGAGATAGCACTCTGTGAAGGAGCCTGACTTACTGTAGAGTCCATTACGAGGAAAGCTGGTGCAATGGGACCAAACCAGAATGTGCTCCGATCAGCGACTGCGCCACATGAGCTGCATGTGCAGAAAGCTGAACAGAGTCTTGATCTAGTGGGTGTGGTCTTTGTCAAAGTCATAACTTTGGCCTTAGTCTCAGTCTGCATTCTCAGACAAGAACACGCTCTGCGTATCAATATTGATTTTTAAGGGCCGTTTAAGTATTTCATTAGCTCAAGTGAAGTTGCCTTGATAAGCCCTATAGGCCAGAGGGATTGCGTCAACTATAGATTTCCAAAGCAGAACTTGCCCAGAAGGCATTTAGATCTGATTAAATTGTCTTTTCAAACCTGAAATAAACGGTGGATAAAGCTGTAAGTGTAAAAAAGTGTAAAAAATATTTGAATAACCTAGCTTTTGATTTGTAAAAAAATAAAATAAATACAAATCCACCCCACCCCCTCCTTCCACTACACACTCCTCCCCTTTTATTGCAAGTGGCCATTCATGTAGTTGATATGCACTTCTGAGTTGTAAGGGGACATCAACAAATCTGTTATAAACAGTACAATTCCAATACAAATACAAAACACCACAGAAAGTTTCACTTGGACATGATTCCGACTTAAGTCATGATTTTTATGACTAGCCTACCTACGACCTGAGACTCGGCTTGGACTTGAGCTTATTAGACTCAGACTTTCGCTTGGACGCGAAGATTTTTACTGGATTTTGATGTGTAAATAGGCTACAAAATTATTCAAGACCTTGAATTATAAAGTTCATTCTGTACAGTTATGTTATTTTTAGAAATTTAGTCATAAAGTTCTGACCCTCAATAAGGTCAAATCAATTAAAACTCTTTAACTTTATATTTGTTAATACAGTCAAGAAATATTTTGGGGTAAAACAAAAACTCACATATATTCAGCAGCATGTAAATAAGATTTATAACATTTTTGCCAAAAAAAGTCAGATAGAACCTTATAATTCCAAGGTCTCGAATTGTTTTTTTCAGCGTTACTTAAACTATGCTAAATAATTCTTTGGTTTGTCCCTCTGGGGGAACCCTTAAAGGTTCTATGTAAAACCCTACAACAGTGTTTCCCTATGAGAGAGGGTTTCAAGTAGGACCCCTTTAGGAAGCTAAGAACCCTTAACTATCCAAAGAACCCTTGAGGAACCCTTTTTTCTAAGAGATAGCCTACTACAATTCATTAATGTTACCAGACTCCACCCCCATTCCCATTTAGGAGTTGACTTGGACCCGACTTGAGTAGCAGCTTAGGGACTTTGGACTTGGATGTGAGGGCGAGACTCGACTTGGACTTGATACCTGCTGACGTGAAACTTGACTTGGACTTTAGGTGTAAGGGGATTTGACTGCAACACTGGCAACCAACATCTTCCACTAGAGGTCATCAAGTATAATTCAGTGTAAGGTTCTAATGCTTTTTCCCTGCATCATGTGAATTGGTCCTGCCTAAGTCTACCAAAACCCGGCCTCTGCATGTTGTGATCTTGTGATCTTTTTCTTGGGGAAAAAAGGACAGATCAATGCGCTTCCACAGAAAGCTTGTATATCGCAGCTACTTACAGTTTGTCCAGCGAGTACAAGCCGGCGAAGGAGCCATTTCTCAGGACGCGGATGCGGTTGTTGCTTAGGTTTCTGTAAGACAGAACAAACACCCAACAGCCATTTTAGACTTAAAAGTTTGTATTAACGTTCACACACAAGCTGAAAATAAAATGTCATGTCCGAATCCAACATAAATACTCTTGTGAAATGGGATTGCTCAAGCTGCCATTCTCAAGCACACGCCCTCCCATAAAATCTAACACAAACACCCCCACACTCACACACAGGACCAAGACACACACGAGTGCATCCAATAAAAACATAACGGTACAGTAAACAACTCTCACATATTTGTATTTCATACATATAAATTAGTCTCTCTCCATCACACATACTTGCACAAAGGCTTCCTCACACACACTCACTGTAAGCCCTGAGTGTTGCGTGCATGGGGTAAAATCTGCTCCTGTGTATCCAAGAAACGCCAGGAAAAAAACAAACCAGACCGGAGACCACCAGCTATGTTAGACGCAACTCATCAGTTTCCACTAGCGTATAAAACAACAAGGAGTAAGTGGAATGGTTTTAATGAACGGAGACGTTTAAGTGCCAGGAGACACTTATGACCCATTTAGAAGATGTACGGGATATCATGGCCTTTTACATTACCAATATGGACTACGCATAAACACTCGACCAGACCTTGATCTTGTAATATTGTCCAAATATTTGAAAAACAGAAAAGGAGACCAAAAGAGAAAGGCGAGGGATAGAGAAAAGAGCAAACTCGAGGTCTAAAGTTCACTAAGATGCAGTAGGATAACCAAGAGACAGACAGACAGAGAGAGAGACAGACAGAGTGAGGGACAGTAGCCAAATGCAAGTTCAACAAACTTAGTAGCAGCGGCCGCCGCATCAGCTCCAGTCAGAGCAAGCTGCATCCAATTAATCCTCCCAGCCAAACGGGAGGCTAGAAAAAGAGGGGTGAAGGGAAGGAGGGAGGGGGCGGAGGAAGCCATAATCTTGATAATCGCCGTGGATACATTTTTACATCAAAAGGAAGTCGCGTCCACATCAAACGTGTGGCGCAGCTCTTCGCCTTGACAATTATCCCTCTCGCCGGTGACTAATGGCCCCGAGAGCAGGAGCAGGGTTATCAGGGGCGAAAGAGAGCGAGAGAGCGCGAATGAGAGAGAGACAGAAGTAGAAAGGAATGAGAGAATGGGAGAGAGCAAGAATCTGCATAAGCACTCTGTGAGAACACATAAGTGTGTCACATTTGGCACTTCATAATTGGCTTTAATGGTTGTGTGTTTTTCGGTGTCTAAGGTGACAGGCTTTAATAATTGCTGTTAGCGCTCCCCCTTCCACCGAGCCCCTCTACACCAAGGGGGCTTAATTGGCTTTAAATGCTGTTTCTGGGACTATGTGTGTTTCCAATCGACACAGAGGAATGCAGTGGCAGCATGTAAAAGCATTGCGTGTGTGTGTGCCTGTCAGCATATCGGTTGTTGATATCTATGGAAAAATAATGCTTTCCCAAGCACTTTTGAGACATTCAATTTATTTCTGGTGGCCCTAAATTTTCAAATTAGAATCACATTAAGGATGACGAAGCACCTCACAGTCCCTCAAGCCTGTGTATGTATTAAAGCTGCCAGAACGAATGTCACTGGTCTAATAAAATCGTAATCTTCATATTTATGTATTCGAAGACAAAACATCCACATTCGGGTGTTTAAGATCCCGTTTTCTAGTTTTATTTACCTAGCGTTTGACTTTTTGACCATTGTCATCTGAATAAATGCATGTCTTTTATTGCATACTTTATTTTTTACATTATAATTATATATAAGTATCAATTTAATGAATAATAAAAAATAATAATAAAAAGTATTGTATGTGTCCTAAAAGTGATATTACATGTAGGTAGGTATTACACTTATCAATAGGCACTTAGTGCAATCGCTCTTTTCTGTGGCTAAATCTCAAATAGTGTTTTGTTGGTCATATCGTGCACTATGTAGGTTCTACAATGCCCTATGTAGTAAGCATATATAGTGAATAGGAAGACATTTAGAATTTGGCCTTTGTCACGGTTGTTGCGGCAGGATGGAGGACACAGGCGCAAGCCGTTCAACATATAAACATTTATTTAACACTAACAAACAAACTACACACAGCATGACATAAAATCATTCGAAGACAAACTGGACGGGAACAGGAGGGCTTCTTAAACACTTACTAATTACACTGACAAACGAGACGCAGGTGGGATGAATCACTTCACAGGGAACAGACAGGGAATCAAATACATAAACACATGTAGCGACGACGTGCTCCGTCGGGGCAGGACGCAGTGCGTCTTCCTCCCCAAAGCCCGGGGGCGGAGCGATAACGTCCTCTGAGTAGGCAGGAGGCAGAGCGGCGTTGCTGTCCCCGAAGCCTGGGGGCAGAGAGATGACGTCCTCTGCATGGGCAGGAGGCAGAGCGGCGTCGCTGTCCCCGAAGCCCGGGGGCAGAGCAATGACGTCCTCTGTGGTGTCTGGGAACATACCTGCTGTGGCGTCAAGGAACTGGGGTCCACCTAGTACGGCGGTAGGGACCTGGGGTAAGCCAACTATGGCGTCTGGGAACTGGGAACCGCTCACTGCTTCATCAGGGCACTGAGGCCACGCCTCCTGCGGCGTCAGGGACGGCCTCGGCAGCCGCCAAGAGCCCCCCCGCGTCGTCAGGGCACTGAGAAATGCCTTCCGCGGTGTCTGGGAATTCGACTACACCTTCCACAGTGTCAGGGAAGTCGGATACACCTCCTGCGGCGTAAGGGAACTCGGCCATGCCTCCTGTGGCATTAGGGAACTCGGCCACGCCTCCTGCAGCGTCAAGGACGGCCTCAGCAGCCCCCCCCCCCAAAAAAAAAATGTCTTGGGGTGATCTCTTTCTCCACTCCTGGGAGGCTTCAGAACCAGGCTGGCTCGATGCCAAGCGGCTTCCGTGGCTGCTGCTGGTTCCGCGGTGCGGTGGTGCTGCCCCCGTCCTTCTCTGGTGGCGCGATTGGGCGCCCTGGATATCTGCGTGGAGCCGCTATTGGGGGGGGGCGGCAGGCGGTGGCTGCTGCGGCGCGATGGACAGCGCAAGGGCAGCGGTAAGAGAGTCAATCCATACCTGCCGCTCCTCAAGCTCTCGGCGCAGCCCAGCCCAGCCCGCAGCATCGGCGGTGGTGGTCTGTGCCAGCGCGGTTGGTTAATCTGTCACGTTGCCAGGCTGGCATCCGACACAAACGCGAACCATAGTAAGACATTTTAATTTACTACAAACAAACAGAAACGACACGTAACATGAAACAGCGTGACGTTGAACATTAACCAACACGGAAGACAGGAACACAGGGATACCTATGGTCAAAGTAATTAGAGGGATAGGACGCGAAACGGGTGGATACACTCAACACAAATCACATATACACACACACATGGTCGCGCACGTGCTGGCGGTCGCGGCTGGGTCATGCGCACCATCATGTTGACTAAACCAGTTTGACGCCCAGTTGACTGTTGTGCATATGGAAATAGCCGCTTCAATAACTCCATCTTCCACAATAATTCTGTCCCTTTAGTTTGAATCTGATAAAGAGCCCCATGCTATATATGCACAATAGGATTAGCTTTGTTATTCAACTCCCACCTGAGTCTTTGAGGTCACTGTAATGTATACTGATCTGTCACTGCATGACCTTCAGCTCCATCTGGTGGCCCTTTTAAAATGGCAGCAAAATGTAAATCGGTGCACGCAGGTGTGACTCTGCAGAAATTCGGACAGAATTATGAGTGTCATTTGTTGCTTCCCCTTGTCTCTAGATGTTTATGATAGACAGAACCCCATTACCGAATAGACTTATGATATAATTTGAGCATGCGCCATTGTTTTTCAGTGTTATAGTAATGAAGCCATGTTGCAAGGATCATTGTCTTGCTGCCTTGGTAATGCTTTTACAGCTCATACTGGAAATCATATTCCCAGAGTAATCTCTTTAATATGACAAAAAAATGTACTGACGCTTACAGTCTTACTGTCAGTGCTTATTCGGTGCTCAAATCCACCAGGGTGTGTATTAATCATAAATTATGGTCGATTTGTCAGCATTATTTTTAGAATGTGGTCCGTTTAGACATAAAGCAACAGAGCAGGAAGGAAGGACTGGAAGGGCAGGAAGAGAAAAAGAGAGGGATGCTGTGGTAGCTGGCCCTATTTGATCTGCAGAGATACAGAGGCTCCCTGAGGCATCCCCCATTGCAGCACGCACACACAGTTTATTTATGCCGTGTTGGACCATTAGCATGGAGCTGTGTACACCATGCTGTGCATACATGTGCAAACAACATGTGCTTAATATATGTTTAAAATGCCATCAGTCTGCTTGGAAAAGGTCATAAATGATAAAACAGCACATTTGTAATAATTATTAAGGGTTATAATTAAGGTTGAAAAATGCCATGATTGTTGTGTTCTCAGTTCTCATGGCTCTCTCTGCTTTAATACTAATTCATTCTCTCTTTTAAGTTCTAATTAAAAAGATGATTCAAAACCCTGTGGAATCATGCAAGTCCCTTTAAGCATTGAGGAATCTGTGTGTCTGTGTGTGCAAGTATGTGTGGTGTTAATGCATGTTTTAAAATGCTTTTCTCTTTTTCTTTATAGGACACAGGACTCATTAAGGACTCATCATGACGACCGAAATGCAGGAGATCGCCATCTTGGAGGACAAGCCTTTACTGACGGGTCAACCAGAAAACGCGAAGGTCACTGATAAAAACGCGCATACAAATAGAAATCTGATATAAACACACATAAAAATAATAACCCTATTTACTAAAGCTTCAATCTGTACATGAGAGCCCAGACATGATGTTATGTGGTTTATTTTGTTATAATAATGTAGTCTAATAATAATCTACCAATGAATTTTGGTTAGAATATGATTTTTATAACTCCAATGCTTTTTTTTTTGGTGACCTATTGCATCCTACTTTCTAGATATTTAAACAATTGCATTTACCTTCCATTTTCTTTATAGCTTTTTCACAGATCTTTATTTCCACTATTTCTAATGGGAGTTTAAAAAAGGCCTCGTTTTTTTCCTTCTTTTTTTTAGCTTAGGGATTTTGATGTCACAGCGGATATTTCCATTAGAGCTTTTGTTCTGCGTCATCTCTGCACATCAAGTCATGCGGCACTTTTGCAGGCTCAAATTATCGTATTAACACCAAGCGGTGGCGTCAAGAGCCCAACTTCCATATAAGGCTGTTCCTGTGCTTCATGTTTAGTGAGATAATTATACGGGTTGCAGCAGTGTAATAGATGTATGTACTAATAAATGGGATTTTGGTCCAGTTCTTTGCCTTGTAGTACTTCTAGAGCCACCTGCTGGTCACCTGTAAAACACAAGAAACTCAATAGAGATGCAGTATAGACTCGCCCTCTCGCTCATGAATCCAAATAGAAATCAGCTTTGCTTTGTGGCATCCATATGTAAAGACTGTACGTTTTGGTTGCTGTATTTTTTGCTCAATTATTTTTTAATTGCACAGCTGTCAGGCCTGATGGGGGGGAGCCTATGCATTAGCAAATAAACAGTAGATCGGCATATACAGATCATACGTGGAGGAAACTGAAATCTGTCCGACTTCGGATAAACATATTCTAGTATTATATGAATTATGCACTACAATTCATTGCCCGCCCTCTCTGTTTTTTTTTTTTTAACTGTGACTCATTCAATCTTAAAAATTACCTAGCTAATGTCAGCACAAGCGGAAGTTTTGCATGCAAATGCATAGAAAACCATCCGTTCCAGCAAGAATGAGAGGGCAAATACCTTTTCTACCTTACCAGCCACATGTGGGCTTAATTAAAATGATAAAAGCAAAAGGGATAAATATTGCTGTTATTTTATAACTGTTAGAACTGTTGTCTGCATTAGCCATTCACACATACTAACTCTGCCCACTTGTTAGTGAATTTGAATATTCCTACTTTAGAGCACATGACAAAAATAGTATAAATTATAGAAGAGTTTGCTAATCTTTATGACAAAGTGATTGTAAATGCTTATAGATATGCCACATTGTGTTATTAGTATCTGTTGAATGTAGTAGACATATAATAAACTTTGAGTGTCGCTTTCTCTCTGTGTAGGAGGCTGAGATCGCAGCCAGATTATTGTTGGACCGTGGCCAGGTAAGAGGCTGATATGATGCCATAGGCGTCGATAGGATAATATGATAATTGCTTACAGTACACAATCAACTTTAAGTGCATGTACTTAACGTTGGCCTCTGTGTGTGTTTGTGTTTTAGGAGTACAACGTTGAGACTCCACATGGTTTGCTGCATGTGACGGTGTATGGCACAGGAAGCACCCGTCGGCCAGCCATACTGACTTTCCACGATGTGGGAATGGACAGTGAGTTCACACACACACACAGACACACACATTATAGTACCTAGATTTGGACCAGCACAGATATTAGAGTACGTCTGAACTAAAAAATGGGATTTAACACACTGATAAATTCGCATTTATCTATTTAAATCGGAGACTTTCTCAGTACTTCAATATAAAACTGATTCAGGAAGCGTTACAGATGAGTTCAGTTGGTGATGTCACTAAATAGGCTTAGCAGCTTGAACTTGAACACGGTGTGGTACCCTGAGACTTTTAGCCACAGAACCTGCGTGCTAAGCTAGCTAGCTAGCTCACTTAGCTAACGTTAGTGATGAACAAAATTGTGATTGTTGTGTATTTTGACAGGTTTGGCTACTGTTAAATAAATCACTGCGAATATGACAATGCAAATCGAGACTCTGATACTGAAATCCCCACTCATGTCTACCTGCGACAAATGCAAGCAGGTTTACTAGCAGGACGATGGCACGTGGATATGCCGTTTTTAGTAGTTTCTTGGGCATTCAACAAACATATTAAACTATTTTATTATGCTACATGGATATTTTAATAGTTTAAATATTGAAATATTGCTTTAAAGAATCGTGATTCATGTTATCAGAAGAAAGTTTTAGGACAAATAAGCAATTACTCCTTCTGTATACTGTAAATATGTCCATGGCCATATTGAAATATATTGTAACACACAATACATTCCTATTAGTTTTCCTATGACATTTTTACAGAAATATCTGTCAAAACAGTAGTCATAGAGAGAGAGAGTTTCTCACACACACACAGACACACACACACACAAACACACACACAATCTCTCTCTCTCTCTCTCTCTCTCTCTCTCTCTCTCTGTCAGGTAAGAGCTGCTTCTCCAGTATCTTCAAGTTCGAGGAGATGCAGGAGATTGTGAAGAACTTTACCGTTGTTCACCTGGACGCCCCAGGACAGGAGGAGGGAGCTGCGCCCTATCCTTCTGGGTACGCTGTGTGTGTGTGTGTGTGTTGTGTGTGTGTGTGTCTCTCTGTGTGTGAGTGTGTATTATAAGGGCCGCTCCAACTGGAAATAACTTTTTTTTGTGGCCTAATTATTCAAACTGATGGAGCATAACCTTAATGGTGTACCTATTTCAGATTTACTTATTATGACATTCCACCATTACCGCATACCATTAGACCTCTATTGACAATCAGCGTATATTTTCTCCTTCCTAGGTATCAGTATGTCTCCATGGATGAGCTTGCAGAAATGATCCCATCAATCCTGCAGTTCTTCAAGTGAGTCGATCACTTCAATCTCAAAAACGATTTGTGATGAGCATGGTGAATGTACCTTCCAAGTCGCTGCCTCCTGCAGTTATAGGCTTTCCAGTGTGTCTTTATTATTTATTTTTTTCAGTCAGATGCATTGCCCCTGAGGAGACCCACCCTACGTTCCTGCATACTGTTTATAATACAATAATATTTTTTACAATTCATATAGTTTATAATCGCCATTTCCCTCGCTGGAATCAATCCCCTTCGCCAATTTAACAATCACTCCAACACTTAGCTTATGTGATGTTTGTCAGATGACAACAAGACATTTGGAGCAGAACATACCCAGAAGGCATTTCACATCTGTTACAATTCATTTTCAAAACAGCAAAAAGGTGCAGACAAAGCTGCCTATAAATGTAAACAGGAGCAATAAAATACTTAAAGGAGCAGTTTGTCATTTTTTTTTTTAGCCCTCTGCTGTCTGTGAAGAGCAATTGCAATTTAGCAGCTCTTTTGAAGACGAGCTGAAATCAAAACTGATCTTTTTTACCTTGTTGGCTCGTGTCCTTGATCGGATTGTGCTCGATTCATCTGTACTAGCCACTTAAAAAACAAAATTCTTTTTTGTCTGTCTTTCACTAAAGTGCAGCAATGTTTTCCCGCCTCGAAACGGCCTCTGACGTATCGATTACACCACGTTAAAATTGCGGGCGGGTCAAAAAATATAATAACCAATCATTTTATGTCATGTTTCACCTCCCCCAACTTGTGGTTGCAGCGATCTGCTTAACTTTTCACAAGCCAATCAAATCCCGATGGATAAAACCAAAGTCTCGCCCGGGCAAATATGCTGTTTCACTCGGAAATACGTCACGTTGCGGGGAAAAAATGCGTGCGAATTTCCGTTTCACCTCATCTTTAACAGCTCTGCGTCAGCTGGAGGCGGAGTTTAATTCGGGGACCAGAAAAAAGTCAACCGAAACCTGAAATGAACCAGCCAGATCCACTGCATGGCGAACGTTGGGAATCACAGTTCTTATGTATCTTTGACATTATATGATTATTACAGAAACACTTTTGAAAAATTACAAACTGCACCTTAAATATTGTATAAATATAAAATTCTATTTGCTACAGGTTTTACATATACAATTACTTGAGCTAGCTAATTAGCACTCTAATTAGTGAGCAAACTAAACTATACATAGTACCTGGTAAAGTGCATTCATTCCCGCTACACATTCATTCCCATTTGATGCAAGTGGGCACTCGTGACATTGTTGATACGCACTTCTGAGTCGTAAGGGAAGTTGATAAGAGTGTGTTAAAAACTACTGGAATGCAGGACCAGTCTTACTGGCTCCACTAGAAAACATTTGATTGCTTTACCTCTATAGTATTACAAAACTTAAAAATTCTGTTTTGTTGTTAAAACTTCTTTTTCAGTAATGATTTTGTACCCTACATATTTTGTTGAAGTGCCATCAGTATATTGCACCTGATGGCGTTAGAGAAAGAGTTCTGGGGAAATGGTATCACACACTGTTGCAACCATTCTGACTTAAATACCACATTTAATACTGTTAACTAGTGTTCTGTGTGTCCGACGTGTAGTTTCCGTTCCGTGATCGGAGTTGGAGTTGGAGCAGGAGCCTATGTCCTTTCAAAGTTCACGGTAAGCTTCACTCCATCTCTGCTTCACGAAGTGATTAAAAAGGGAGCCAAGAACCTTTAAAAAGAAATCAAGATTGTAGAACACAGAATACATTCAAATCTTGGAGTTAGACGTTAATTTCTATAAAATGTCTGGAGAATTTGTATTTTATAACATAATTTTTAAAATAATTCTTTATTTGAGTAATGGAGAAATCACACAGTACAAATCAAATACTGATTTCCACGCGACCCTGACCAGGATAAAGCGGCTAATGAAGATTAATTAATTAATTAATTTCCACAACATGGAAATTAACGACCTTGATAATTATTTTATGAATCTTCACATCTTTAATCTAATTGGAAATTGCCTTTTTTCTGTTAAATATAATTGATTAACCAAATTTATCTAGTTCTGTAGTGCAGGGGAATCTTCGTAATATTTGATTTTATTTATTAATTTATTTATTTTTGAATGTGGTGTTAAAAGAATTTAAAAAAATATTCAATGGTTAAAATGATTCCCTATAAATATTTAGAATAAATTTTTTTTTAAAAAAGGATCCCAGAGAATAGCCAATATTTTTTTTGTGTTTTTCTAAATGACCTCACTGGGATTGTAGGTCAGCATCTGTAGCATCTCTCATCATGATGCTCTCTCTCTCTATTTCTCTCAGCTTAGTAATCCAACCTCTGTGGAAGGTCTTGTTCTGATAAATATTGACCCAAATGCTCGCGGCTGGATGGACTGGGCTGCCCAAAAGGTACTTTTTTTGTTCTGTTTCTGGTTGTTACAATAACATATTGATTTTTTGTGTGTGTCTGGGTTGTGTTTCATCCGGTGTGTTTTTGTTTCTCTTTCTTTCTCCTTCACTCTTTTATTCCAGCTCATCACACTGACTTCCTCCCTTACCGAACAGATCCTGGGTCACCTCTTCAGTCAGGTTTGTGCTTGTTTTCTTGTGGTTGTGTGTAACCATCTATCCAAATCCTTAGTTCTTAAATAACGATGTGTGTGTGTGAGTGAATTTACTCTGAGGATGCCAGAGCACGCTCCTGATGTTTGTAAGTATGCAATCCTGCGCTG
>JAOUQW010000031.1:4916095-4933491 GCA_028565825.1 Olivaichthys viedmensis | reverse complement strand
TGCAGCCTTCACTGGGAGACTAGCACTCTTCACACGCATCCTTGTAAACTAGTGACCTATTAATGGAGCTTTCACTGGGAGACTAGCACCCTTCACACGCATCCTTGTATACTAGTGACCTGTTAATGCAGCCTTCACTGGGAGACTAGCACCCTTCACACGCAGCCTTGTAGCCTACAAACGCAGGCAAGTCTACAAGCCTAGTCTGAAAACAGGTGTTTGTTTTAGACTGCACACCTGCGTATAACTACAGTTGCGTGCAAAAGTTTGCACCCCCATTGTTTCTGGATGAAAAAAAGAAAAAATGCACCTTAATCTTACAATTGCAAGAAGTTAAAAATGAAATGTGCGTGTCGTGAACCAAAACAACCGTCCAAAATCAACAGAAAAGTAGTTTGAGAAGAAAACTTTCGCCATGACCCTCTTGGTATCCAGACCTTTTGCACTCAACTCTACAGTGACACGGTTGCGTAGAATTTAAAAGTAGTGGTCTACAGACGCAGACGTGTAAACCTCTGGCTGCAGACTGGTCCATCTGAGAGGGAAAATAGAAAATAAAAAATAAAAAGAGAGCGAAACCTAGCGAAAGAGCTGAGCGAGCTACACTATAAATAGTTATTGGAGGCTTTGCCAGCGTGGGACGCTGCGACGCCGTGACCCCGCCTTTGTTTCTCCAAGCCGGGAGGCCGAAATTTGCAAAACAAACCGGCGGATTTGACTTTCATTTGTTTATTTAAACGCCGTGTCGAAATCACAGCAGATAAGAGCAGGAGGTCAGATTCACGAAGAAACACGACGTGTGACTTGAGCATGGTCAGGGCCGGTGCTGGTGGGGAAATTGGGCCAGCTTCACGGAGCACATCAAAAAAAGGGGAAAAGAAAAAAAAAAGAAAGAAAGAAAGAAAAGAAACGATGAAAACTCGTGTCATTCGTTCGTGCGGCAAAAAATGACTGTTCGTGCTGGTTTGGTTTCTGAGATGTTATAACGACTTTATTTCAATACGTATAGAAGTCTATGGCCGAGAGTGCCGTCCCGGTGCATTAAACCCCACTCAAACTCAACACCAAACCAAAAATCGAACCAAACCACTGTCATGCATTCGTGCTGTACACACAAAAAAAAGAAAACTGTGCCTGTTTGATGTTTTTTTTACACACACACACACACACCAATTTATTTCCCAATTCCCCCATGGTTTAGGGAAATAAATAGCAAAAAAAAAAAAAAAAAAAAAAACTGTGCCCATTTAATGTTTTTTTTTTTTTTTTCTAGGGTAGTGGAGCTGAGGTTTGAACCCACGACCTTCTGCTCAGCAGCCCAGTGCGCTAACCACTGAGCCACCGCTGCCCTTTCCCCTTCCACTGACTCCCATTCATATATAACAACAACACACGCTTTTCTACATGGCAGGCTGGCTCCACCAGGTTAACACACAGGAATACCCCCAAAACCCAGACAACGTTTTTAGACCCCTATTTCGTCAAGGTTCTTGTAAATCCCCCCCCCTTCCCCTTCCCTGTAGCATGCCATGAACAGACCGTCGCTTCATGAAGGCGTGCACTCACCCCATTAACCAGTCCATACTGATGGACAGGGGCTCGATCCGCAGAGCCGGCGTCCCCTTTTCCCCTTTTCCCCCTTTTCCCCTTGGCTTGATCTCCAACTCTCCCCCCGCACAGGCGACGCAGCTCGGCCGGGAAAGTCTCGGACTCTCGCTTTAACGAGCGCGTGAAAAGCGCCGGTAGCGCGGCGGGTAACGCGGCTCCAGCACTACAGCGACGGCGCGCATTGACTTTGTCGTATCGGCGAAGGGTAGCTAGGCGGCGGGACTACTTTCTCTTCCTCTGTCCAAACGCGGCCTCGGCTCTCGGCTGTCGTCGAGCCTTAAAGCGTCCGAATGCTTCTCATTTCGCCGGCGACGCTCATGTCACTTGTGCGTTTTCGGCGCATGAGGTCTGTCCGGGGGTCGCAAGGCTTCACCGCCGTCGCTCGCACTCGGATCTGCCATATACAAGGAAGTCCGGAAGTAAACAGAGCTCCGGCGCCGAGCCCCAAACACTTCCGGGATGTGGTCAGAGCGCGGCGCAATGCTGATGGGATTTGGAGTTTTTTTTATTTTATTTTTTTTTTTTTTTAAGTTGTAGTCACGTTTTTTTTTTTTTTTTTTTTTTTTTTTTTTTTTTTTTTGGGGGGGGGGGGGTTTGTTTTTAAAATGGAGATGGCCGCGAGAAGGAAGGGCGAGAGAAAGCGCCCTGCAAATGGTTGCGCGTTATTGACGCACGCAGGCTCGCGGTGGAAATTCCTCCCGAGATAAGCGGGGCGGACGTGCCATCAAACGCCGTCCTCCGCTCCTTAAAGTAGGTTAGGATCGCCGCCTGTTCCAGCCTTTCCGTCTAGAACGCAGATCTGTTGTGCAAATGCATAACTTGAGAAGCTGACAGACATTCTGGGCATGAGGCTTGATTATTGTTTCCCCTCCTTGGGGTTTCATCCTAACCTCTTAAACCTGGCGTGATGGGTATGGAGCGAGGAGGGAAGCTAGGAAGTCTAGGAACTTGAGAGTGCTTTGCTTTGCTTTTCTTTTCTTTTCTTTTCTTTTAAAAACCTTTGCGGGGAAAAAAAAAAAAGGTTCCTGGGGTTACTTTTAAAGGGGTGCAAGCCGGCGAGAGAACGCGTAAAAGATCCTCAAGACACCTTTAGTTTGTAAAGTAACTGCAGGGTACTTTTAGTAAAAATGCAACTTTGACGACCTTGAGTGGACTAATATGACTGAAGCGTCTGCTCGTTGCTTTTTTTCTTTTCTTCTTCTTCTCCTTCTTTTTTTTATTTATTATTATTATTTTTTTATTTTAACAAATGCAGCCAGATGCTTCCATGGCTGCAGCTGTCAGAACTATCAAGTCGAGACTTTACTAATGAAAGTTCTGATTGGTTTAATTGGGCAATTAACACTCAGCTGGAGGTAGATCTGCTCTTACTCCCCCACAGAGGAAGCGCCACCTCTCTACAGCATTGCACATATTGCAAAAAAAAAAAAAAAAAAATGCCGTAGACGTACAGTTTGAGCGGGGAAGTTGTTTTGTATGAGTGCTCAATGAACATCGTCAGATAAAGGATGAAAGAGTGGTAGGGCCTATAGAAGAGGTCACTCGTGCTGACACTTTCTTTTGGATGAATGTTCGGTCTGCCCTGCTTCTATAAATTTAAACATTCTTGATCCAGTTTAATTTAACTTGCACAAATCACATTGCCCTATCCCTAACCTTCTTTACCCAGAGTTCAGGTTCTTCATTGTCTTTTTGTAATTTCAAAAGAATGCGGGCTCTACATTTTAGTGTACATTCAGAATTAAACCCCTAGGGCTTATTATCCAGTATCTATATGTAAAACAATGCAACATGATTAAGCTAATATTGTGTTGTAAGAGTGAGGAGTGGAAATGTGGAAGCATCCACTGTCCCTTGGAGTTTAGGGGGTTTAGTACTAACATTAGTGCTGGGAACTAACTTCCCAGCAGTTTTATATTTTTCTACATTCCACCCAATTCAACACATTTAAAGAATTTAGTAATTTACTAATGAACTGGATCAGGTGAGTTAGAGCAGGTTAGTTCCCAACATCTGTCAAGCAATGGATGACCAGGACTGCTAGGACTGCTAATGAGAACTGGATGATACTTGTATATGATTGTAGTGCTGTGATTAATAGGGATCTGCATGTCAGGTGCAGGTTTTTACCAAATCCACCTCAGCACAAAGCTGCATTGTCAATCATATAGTTGCACCTGCAGCTTTAACTGGACTCTGAACTATTAGACATACTATGTGAGATTCTATACTTTCGGTTTTTTTTGCATTTAGTATCCATATTTGAACCAGGTACACTGGCACGTTATTAAGTGTCAGTAACACAAATGCCATTAATGCAGATTCACTCCTACATACTTGGAGAAACATGCAGTATTTAGCAGTTGCATGTCTATTGACTGTCAAACACCAGGCTGTCTGTGAAGCAGCAACAAGTAGCAGCTCTTTTCAAACCAGGAATGTTTCTGCGTAACTAGAAATGTGAAAGGGATTGCAGAAATACTGTTTTAGGGATAACGTCTTCCAATATTGTACAATATCTATAATTGCATGAACTTTTATGGAACTGACCTTGAGGTGTCTGGCCTAGACGTTTAGTGTAAAATTGGTTCTGTAACTAAGACGATATGAGTGCTCCTTTAATGATTTGTGTTAGATGAAATGAAACCACCAACTATCACAGGTAGGAGTATAAGAGACTGAAAGTGAGCACACAAGGGCACCCTGAGACAGATTGCAAGAGTGGGAGCGGCTGAGGCAAAGAAAGTGAGTGAGTGGGAGGGAAAAGGAAAGCTGATGTGTGTATTTTAGAGTCACTGTTATGTGTAAGTTGTGTGTGTGTGTGAGGAAGAGAGAAAAAGAGAGATATCTGTAGGCTGCCGTGTGTGAGAAAGAGTGGGGGTTAAGGCAGAGACTAAGTTCAGGCCGCGGTTAAAAAAAGGAAATGAATTGCGTCTGTGGGTAAGCTTGCCGTGTGACCACAGGCGAAAATCCACAATCCAAATTTCACACACACACGCACACACATGCAAGGCCAGTGAAATGAACATCGTATAATCCATACCCAAAAATTATTGCACAGGCACAAACACATTGAGGCACATCAACACACCCACAAAGATACACAAGGACACACAGTTAGACCTCTTCATGTAAATATTCTCAAGGGCATCTGTTACACTGCATGAATGGTCGCCTGTTCATCCTTTAGATACATTACATGGTTACAGAGTTGAACAGGGCACAAAGGCTCTGTGTATTCCGCACTTAAAAGGGTCATAGAATATGATACAGAAAGAGAAATAATTCTGTGATTTAGTTAATGACGAATACAAATTTAGAACTTCAGCGAACCCAGTAAACTTGCGATAAGTTAGGAGTGCATGCATTTCTATATTAACATTCCTGCAGCTGTATCAATTATATATACCTTCAATCATCAAATATGGCTAATCACATACATGGTAGAAATCACTTAAGAGCATGTATTTGTAACAAAAGAAATGAGAGCCCTACTCAAGATGTTACTCACAGCAGATGAGTTAAGCAATTCCTCGACTGAAAATATATCAGAATGGTCATTCAGCAATGTTAATGTCAGTTCTTTTCAGTGTATGTCTATCTTTTTACATATATTCATTGCGAAGGTTGACAATGGGCAATTAACATGCTATTTAACTCTGAAAATCTAAATGATTGGGGGGGTTAAAAGTCTGTCGTGTAACTGATGTTTAATTACATCTATCATAGTTGTTATTATAGTCATTATAGTTGTTACGCAATTAAGAAGTCCAGCCTGTTCATTGAAAAGAACATTCAGTGGTATATAACAAGCTTTGATTTTGGTTGGTTTGTATGAATTGCAGTGTGTAGTCAGATATGTATTTGCAAGATTGAGCTCTTGAGCCTGTGGTGTACATCCCAGTTGAATAAGTTTAGCTCCTGAAAGCATAAAAAAAGCATAGAATGTTCAGTATAATACATATGTTTCAGCCTTCTCATGCTACTGGAAGATTTGAATACAAATCACACAGTAAACTAAAATTAACTTGAATTAAAGCGTGAGAGAACCCAATTGTCTTTTGCCTATTTATTATTTTTCTTCATATACTTTCAACTTAAAGTGAGGTTTGTTGCATCCACATAAGACAAAGCCTGAGTTAGTCATAAATGTTTGAATATACGTTAGTTATATATATTTAGTTTTTTCCTTTTTTAAGTTGTTTGCATGCAAAAGGACAAAAACTGTGTTGTTCCAGTGGAGTGTACCATGTGGCCATTTAGACAAGGGTGTTTAGCATGCATGAATCATCTGGTGACTTGGTGCCATATTGCAAGTGTGTGTGTGTATTATTTGTGCGTGCTGCTTTATCGCTTTCCTGCCTTCATCGTTCCCCTCCCCCCTCTGTCTAGCACCTTATCACTCCTTCTATCCAAATTTGGAAAAAACCTTTATTAGCGCGACAGGCCTGGTAAGACACAAACATAATCTGTCATGGTGGAACAATGCATTGGCACAAACAATATTCATATGACAATAATACCATCAGACCAAAGAGGTTCAGCATCCTCCACTCCAGAGCTGGGAATGCTTCGTGCCCCCTTTTTCATGAGAAAATTACCAATCAAATATGGCTCATTCAGATGTGAGTCTCTCTCCTCTAACCCACCCTCCACCCCTTCTGTCTCTCTTTCTCCGTCTGTCTCGCTCCCTTCTTTCTGTTCTCCCTTCGCCATGTTATGAGGCCCCAATCTACCAGCTGATAGCAGCATTCCCTGGCATGATGCCAACTGGCAGCGATGCAGGAGAGAGAGAGAATGAAAGAAAATTAGTGAGTAATAGAGGGAGGAGGACAGAGAGAGAGAGAAAAGGAGAGGGGGATGGGAGTCTACCGAGGTGAAAAGATGGAAAGAAAGAATTAACAATAATGGTGGATTAAAGAGGGAGAGAAGGAGGGCAAGGAGAGAGTGTGATTGATATTGTGGTGACAGCCTTACGAGTAAAATGTCAACTGACCACGGTCATCTCTCGTACACACACTGCACACCAACCAACTGCACTTACAAGCTTACCTATATTCATTTGCACTCTCCCACATCAATACGCATGTGTACAAAAACAGAAACATACTGTCATCAACACAGAAAAACACAAACTGTCACAAACTGTGACTCACACATACAGAAACACAGACGCACCCACACATGTTCCTCTATTCAGCAGATTTTTTTCCACAATTATCAATAAGCTCAATTTTCTTTCAGCATTTTTTCATGCTATGTCTGGGCATGTCCTCATACAGAGCATGTTTCTTGTCCTGGTGTGTATGTGTGTGCCTGTACGTGTAAATGAAGGTGTCGTGTGTGAGTGGGGCGTTACATGTGTACCTCTGACTGGATTGTGGGAGTGTGTAATAGATTATAATTTTATTTAAGCAGCTACTGTATGAGTATGTGTGTGTGCAGGAAGGGTGTGTTGGGAAGTCAAAACATCTCGCACCCATCCTGTTTGGGACAGTTTGTGTCCTGCTATACCCTTAGCTTTCACACACATGTTGAGGCATACTTATACATGCGCATTCACAACACACACCAAGGTTATACTATTATACAAAATATTAACCAAAATGGCAGTAAAATAATTGTCATATTGTCAACAAATTGTGATTCCAATGCATGTGCGCGCACACTTATTTCCGTTCTGTTTTGCAGGTGGTCTCAGAGATCACCATTTCCGACGTGCATCCTCTCTCATCTAAGGAAGTAAATGATGGAATACACACACTACTAGTGAGTACCCTCTCTTCTACACAAGAGAAGCACTGTCATATTTATACACACTGCACCCAGTACATGTAGGCATGCCGCCTTATTTATACTTCTGACCTCTCTCACTCTCTGTCTGGCACAGAGTATGGATTCTCCTACAGAATGTGTGATTGCTCTCTCTTCAGAGGTACCCCTGTCCCCTCCTTCAATGCCCTCACTAGATGACAGCCCTCACTCCTTACCCCAAAGCCCTCAGTCTGCCCAATCTAGCCCTCTAACTAACCCATATACACAACTGTCACCCTTTGCCTTTGCTGATGCCAACCAGCAGGATGAAGAGGAGGATGAGGAGCTGTCAGTCCCACCATCTCCCACTCCAGCTGTTGCACTGTTTCCAGGGGAAGAGCAGCTATGTACTCCCTCTTCAGAGAGCAGTCCTCCAGCCACTCCATCTGCACCACTGCCTGGGTTCGGGGTACTGGAGCAGGTTCTTTCATCTGGGGACAGTGCCACCTGCAATGATGAACTAGACCTGCAGCTTTTCAACAACGAAGGTGTGGCTGTCCAAGGAGGTTCTACCACTGGTCCCACCCTCAGGTTCCCTTGCCATGTTTGTGGGAAAAGGTTCCGTTTCCAGAGCATCCTCTCCCTGCATGCTCGAGCTCATAGTTTGGATAGGGACCGCCGGCCCACTGCCCTCTACAAGACTGCACATGTTAAACCCGAGAAGAACCACGTGAGTGATACTGTTATCCAAAAACACAGAAAGCTCAATCAGAGTCCAATATACAGGTTATTTAACCAGAATCAGAGAGAAGAGACTGTATCAGAGGAGCCTCGTCAAACAGCCAATAGCCCTCAGTTCGAAATGGATGAAACCACACCCCTGACTCCACCACTAACAGAAGAAGCACCAATCTCTTCAACCTTTTCTCCATTTGGCCCTGCCCTCATTGAAGACCCCATGCCTACTGTGGCAGCCCCTGCCTTCCGCTGCCATGCATGTAGGGGTAAATTCCGCACAGCCTCTGAGCTAGCTCGTCACGTGCGTATCCTCCATAATCCATACAAATGTACACTGTGCCCCTTCTCAGCCAATAAGGAGGAACGTCTAGCTGCCCACCTACAGGAGAGCCACCCACCTGAAGAGCCTGTGCCACGTCCTGTCCTCCCTTCCCGCCCTGTTACAGTGCAACCACAAACTCCTTCATCACAAGCGCCAGCTGTTCCAGCCTTCCGTTGTGAGACTTGTGGTCAGCGCTTTACCCAGTCCTGGTTCCTGAAGGGTCATATGCGCAAGCACAAAGACTCCCTCGACCATAAGTGCCAGGTTTGCGGCCGTGGCTTCAAGGAGCCCTGGTTCCTCAAGAACCATATGAAAGTGCACCTCAACAAACTGGGCTTGAAGGCTGGTCTGGGAGATCTGGGACCTTCAGGGTCTGAACATTCCAAAGGTCCTGCTGGAAACCACGCTTTAGGGGCTCTCTACTCTAACGTGCTCTTGGCACACAGTGTGGCAGGTGGAGGTGCAAAGACGGGGAATCGGGAGAGGTTAGAATTCAGTGAAGGATCAAGCAGATCTTCAGTATGGGGTTACCTTAGGTTGCCAAATGACAGCAGTGGTGCTAGCTGCATGGAACGCCTTCAGGCAGTTGCTCAGGTGGCGGAGATGGGTAACGGTGGAGAGCGAGGAGGGGGAGAGGCGTTGGATGGACGACAGCAGGCAGCCATGTGGGAACTGGTTGCTCGTAGACTGGCGGCAGTGCAGCAGAGCCAGCAACAGCAGCAGCAGAGATCCCAGGCGCAGCACCAGTATCTTTCCTCACAGGGTACTGTCGCTGGGGAAGCTGAGCAGATGCGTACCTACTTAGGTGGCCTGGGCTTCAAAGAGGACCTGGAGCCCTCCAGGGCCCCTTGGGAGTGTCCTGACTGTGGAAAGCTTTTCCAGAATCTTCAGCAGGTAGTGGCTCATGCTCGTGTTCATGCTCAAAGACCGCAAAAGTATCCAAGTGTACATGAGGGTGCAAGGAAAGAGGAGGATGGTGTAAAAAAAAATGCTGGACTCCAAACAGGAGAAGCACGAGGACATGGAAGTGAAGGCAGACAAGAATACAAAAAGCTCCAATCAGGAGTGGGGGCACCTGGAGGTTTCGATTCTGTTATAGCACATCTCTCTGGTAAGTATAATCTCATCAAAATATAATAAAAGATCATTTAAAAAAATAAATTTAAAGACGTTTTTTGTTGTGAGGCTTTTAAGCTTTGCATACATCTTTAAATCTGTCAGTGATTCCAACAGTTTGCTTTTGCTTTTTCCACCCAAGTTCCTAAGCTTAATGAGGCCACAATGCCTTTCTGTTGATGGTATTGATGATATAATGTCACTTCTTGTTACTTTTGGTACAATAGTAGTATAAATGTAAGGAAAAAGCTTAAGAAGGTCCATAAGCTAGTTAGTAGGTTGAGTGTTTTACTTTTGTACTTAAATGTAACTCATTAGACCCTTTTTACCGCAGGAGACGATGGTCTGAGGGGAACATCACCTGGACCTTCAAGGGAGCGGGTGCGAGGTACAGGAATGAAGGATTGCCCCTACTGTGGTAAATCTTTCCGCTCCTCCCATCACCTTAAAGTACACCTACGTGTCCACACAGGTGAGGCTGTCACAAGCCACACACATAATACATGCACAATCTATACAACAATCTATTACTTCACGCATATGAGACAGGATGACAGGATATTGCTCTCTCCTCTGAGGTACCCCAGCAATCACTTAAATTCTACAAAGAAATTCAGACTGTAACAAGGGACTGCATGTCCTGATCTGACAGATGCAAGCAAAAGCTAAGGTCAAAAACGACAAAGAGTGCCATCTGCTGTTATTGAATAAAACTACAAACTGAGTTATGCCTCTCTAATGTTCTTTGCCATTCACTGCCCTTTTTTTCTAAATTTTTCTTGTAGTAATCCAGGTATTAGTAATCACAGTTGTATTGTACTGTGCTAACTTGCCATTTATAGGAAAAAATACCTCAATTTTGTTTTTGTAATGAATACTTTGATGTATGCTCTCTTTTAGGTGAGAGACCATACAAATGTCCCCACTGCGACTATGCTGGCACCCAATCCGGCTCTCTTAAATACCATCTACAGCGGCACCATCGTGAGAGGAATGCAATGGCAAACTCTCCTAGCTCCTCTTCAAGCCTCCCTCCCTCACTGACTGGCTCTCCACGAGAAGGGACTCCTAAACAGCGTCGACCCTCCTCGGCAAACCAGGGATCATTCCCCACATCCAGACACAGCCAGACTTTGGCCCCTGGATCCACTGAACAGAAGGGGAGTTCTCTGAAGCCCAGAGCGGCTCAAAAGGAGAGAGATTTGGAGAGTCAGTATCGTTTTCTGTCTGGGATGATGCAGGAGCTCTACCCAGGTGGACTAGAAGGAGGATGGACAGGTGAGACACCTCCTCCAAAAATGCCCAAAATATCCAGACGTAAGCAACTTGTTACAAGTCGTATGGTGCCGGCTAATGGATATCAGGGTAGCATGACGCCTAGTAATTCCCAAGAATGTGGACCTCTAGACCTCTCTCGCCGCCCTGTGCCTAGCTTGGGTGCAGTTGGAGGAGCAGTAAGCAGCTCTAGTAGTCCAACAGGGGGAAGAAGAGAAGACGATGACACTCTAAATCAGTGTGTGTTTTGTCCATTTCGAACCTCTTCTGCTGAGCTGATGGCGATGCATCTTCAAGTCAACCACACCAGCAAGTCCCGCCGTAAAAGGGGGGCCCCTGTGACAATTGACAACAACTCCTCCAGACTGACCCTGTCTGGGATGAACCATGACCCTTTGGCATTGTGGAAGTTCCTCAGTGAGGGGGATGAGATCATGGCCATGGAGGACTGGATCAAACACAGGTCAAGGTCTGAAAACGGGGTCAGCTTGGAAGATGGGGAGGTGGAGATGGGAACCACAAAACAAGGGCTTAAACTGGAGAACACAGATGAGCATGAAACAGAGGAAATAGAGGATGACCTGGAAACAAACATGAGCCCTGGAGATAACTTCTGTCAGCAGAGCATGACAAAGGTTCTATCAGACATGATGGAGGATGAGTTGCCCGAAGGGGAGGAAAAGCTGGTGGGGAACTAGGCGATTTCAAGTGCCCCAAAGGAATGCAGAGCTGGAAACAAGGATATATTAGACACAGAAAACTAAATTGAGTTGATCATGTTCTTTCCAACACAAGGACATCATGTCCTAGTTTCACACATAGTCACAGACCTGCACACAGACATATATCCAGTATTCTATGCTAGTCTTAGCCTTCAGGAGTCCCGAGGCCTTCTTGACTACTGTTCTTTTATTCGTGTCTTTTTCGTCAATGAAGGTGATTGCCAAGTTGTATTTCTACGTAACTTTCTTTCTACTGTGAGACTTGCCCATTTCACAAAACATCTGGGAATGTCAATCGTTAGAACAGGAAAAGCAAAAAAGAAACACTAAACTGTATAATAATGAGATATTTTTCGTACTAATATAATATCTTGTGTTAAATGGAGAAAAGGCTGTCTTAACATAAAAGCCAGATGTAGTCAACAGCATCCATTTGACCATCTGCATTTTGACAACAAAATGGTACTGATAATGACCATTTTAACAATACACAACAGAGCAAAGATTATTTTCCCCACATATCCATACTGTCAGCTAGGTCTGGCAGGTCTTCTAGTGATATTGTACGAACAGGATTTCTTCTACTTCTTCATTCTGTCTCAGTGCCTGGTGCTGTATTTGTTTTAGGGAAATCCTACAAAACATGAAAATATATTTAGTAAGTATATTCCAATATATGTTTAAGAAGTCTAGACTTAAAATAGTTCTGGAACATTGTGGTGGCAATTTGTGTGACTTTGTCTGCTGTGGATGGAGGAATGGAACATTCTACTTGAAACGACTGGTCAGCTGACAAAGAACAAATTTCAGTGTTTACATCAGAAATACCACTATAAAAAATTCTTTTTTTTTTTGGATGAAACTGGATCGTCATTACCGAGGAGACATTAAGAAGGATTGAGGTCTGGTATTCATGTTTGGAATGAAACATGTCAACAACATTGAGTTCACCTCAAAGAGACTGAGGCTCGGTCAGCAATTTGTTCCTACTTTTTCTTTTCTCTCTCACCTGTAAACCACCCAAGAGAGAGACGAGAAAGACATGAGTCCCAAAGCATCAGGACAAATCCAAGGAAAAAGAAAAAAAAACTAAGTATGGCATCTTTAATATCAATAGTTTTTTAAAGCAACAATAAAAAACATTATTAATAAAAACACTAACACGTTCATAGACATCCCAATAGAAAATGTGTAGCTTTTATAAAGATACAAAAAGGAAAAAAAATTCTTTTTTAATGTTTTTATTTCAAGAAGAGTCTTAAAGAATAAAAAGTGATATGAATATCAGTAATAATAATAATAATAATGGTTGTAGTAGAATACTGGTTTGGAATGTCTTAAAAACACTGTGCAAAGTTCTTTGTTTTCCCAAAGTAGATTTCTGTTTGCCTTTAAATATAGACCAAACTTTTTGTTTAAGAATTATTGAGTCACTTTCGTTTGAAGTAACGCTGCAGATTCAAATCTCTGCTCCTAATCATACTATAAGCTGGTCAATCAATAAAAATAAAAAAAAATGTTGATGAAATCAACTTATCAATCATTGATCTAATCAGGCACACAATCAAAAATCTAGTTTTCAGCACTAAAGTGCTGGCAGCATAATGTATTTGATAACTTATTTATTAATTATTGCAGAAAGCGTGTCAAAGACGTATCACTTCATCGTCAGTTTGACTGACCTGAATTATAAGGGATCGAGGCCCTGCTTTCTATACTATTCATTTTATGCCATTCTCACACGTTACTACCCCAAAATCAGATCGTGTGATTGGATGAGCTGTACCTTAATCCTGCCTCTTGTGCCATTGACTGATGGAGATGGGTACCAGTGATTGTGACTGCTGGCCTTACTTTATAAATGTGCATTATTGTGTTGTTTTGTGTGTAGAGCACCTTATGAGTTTGGTAGCCCCTGACGTGGTGGTCGTTAAAGATTACACTCCAAGCCACTGTGCCTTCTGTCCTGCACACTTCCTCAAGTACTTTGTAATCTCACCAAAAGCACCTACAGTAACCCATCCTGTATCTTTTTTCCACCTGTCTTGTCTGTTTTTCTTTGCGTGTTACCACTTCTAAAGTCTTGTCATTGAACTTTTTCCTAATTGCAAGTCTACTTTCTCTCTCTCTCTCTCTCTCTCTCTCTCTCTCTCTCTCTCTCTCTCACTTTCTCTGTCGTTTTCTCTCACTGCATGGAACATTAGCAGACAACAAGTTCATCTTCATTCTATCATTTGTCATTATTCTGTGTACTCACTTCATTCGGGCTCCAGCTCTTTCCGACCTTCGCTCCTCTATTCCAACAAACGCCACTGGAAGGTGACATACTGTCTAGCATTGTGGCCTTTTTAGATGTTATTTTAATTTTTGTGATGTTCGTTTGCCAATGAGATGGGATCAAGCTCTTCTTATAATTATTATTATTTGTTTGTTTTTTTAGTATTACAAAAAAAAAGAAGAAAACAAAACATGAAAAACTGTGTTAGTTTGCTGTACAGATAGAGTTAGAAATGTTGTGTTTCTAATGAGAGCTCCAACCATTGAACCAACTCTCCATCTCTCTTAATAATCTTACTTGTATAGACTGTGGATACTTATTCATATAGCTCAGGGCAATATGACTATCAGAGCATAATGTTTTGGCATGTTAAGTTCCTGCCATGACTAATAATTAATCTACGTGAGGAAAGCATACCCTGGATGATGCAATCGTTGAATATACAACATTCAAAAACCTATGACACAGATATATGATACAGTAGCAGCCAGCAATACTAACTCAAGTTATGCATTCCTATCTTATTCCTACTAACTAAACTGACGTGGCAACCATTAAAATTGTGAATGTGAATGTTGTAATGGCAGTTATGAGACAGTAGTGACAGGGTCCCAATGACATCTAAAAATGATCCGGATATCACATGATTTTATAAAGACAGACATGTAGTTTCCTGGGAAATATGCAGTAGAGGAGAGTTGGAGGGAAGGTCTGGGTTTGAGCTCTTAAGTAGTTGACTGCTATTGCAGTGAAGGGGAAACTGGTCTAACATAGTAGTGACTAATATGAAATTGTGGACTGAGAAAAAAAATAGTAGAAAGATTCAATAAAATATAAGAAAAATAAGTTAACTCTTTTGGTGTCTATGTGTGTGTGTGCCATTATAGCAGAGATTAGTGAATTTCTTTCTTTTATTTTATTTTATGTACTTATTACCCAACTGGATATTTAAAAATAAATAAAAAAATCCACTTAGCATCCTATGAAATTTAAACTACCAACTTACCAATTATATCAAAATCATGGGGGACATGTTCGGCCTTAATAGGCCATTCCAAGTGAGATATTCACGGACATGGAGAAGCAACTTTAGCTGCCCTCAAACATGGACCTCTATACAAATGGGTTTGTAGGAGCATGTAGTGTAGCTGTTACCATGGTTACCATTGACCCCCTTTGGCTGAACTTAGCAGGTGAGACATTAAAGGAGAGAAAAAGCAAAAGACTTTGATTCATGACTTATCAGTCCAGCAACTATAAACGAAAGCAAATTAATGTCCATTAATCTTTTGTTCATACTTGTGGAAGGATTCAGAAATGTGTCAGGTGACTTATTTTAGTTCCTAAGACTATGGGCGTGAATGCTGTAGTTGCAAAGCTACTAAAAATATCAGCCGGGCCACCTTGTGCATAGTTTTTGAATTGATAAACTGCACAAATAAAGGCAGATGATGTAAGCTACATGTGTACAATGCTGTCCTCTAGTGGAAAATAATCAGATGGAAAGTACATATGCTTGAAATATGTTTTGCCACCCTCAAGTCATCTTTGAGGGTTTCCTCAATAGCAAGAGGCCAAGGTGAGCCCAGAAAAGTGACAGTTTAAACCTACTGCTACTACTACTACTACTACTACTATTCAATTCAATTCAATTGTATTTGTATAGGGCTTTTAACAATAGACATTGTTGTCACAAATCAGCTTTACAGAAAACCAGATGTAGATCTAGATCCCTAATGAGCAAGCCAGAGGCGACAGTGGTGAGGAAAAACTCCCTGAGACGACATGAGGAAGAACCCTCGAGAGGAACCAGACTGAAAACTACCAAATTTGTTGAAACTATAAAGCATGAGTCCTGGGATGAGAATAAGACAATTACGGTTTTCAGTCAGAATTGTTTTGAAATGTCTAGTAGTAGTAAATCAAGGCAACTGCAATTTTGCACAACGAACAAAACTTTGTCCTAGTTCAGTCCTTACCGTGTACTCTTTATGAAGGTGTATGTGGGAAATCAGGCTCTTGTCTTGACACAGCGTCTGAAATTTCCGACAGACGCGACTCACGCTGAGCACCAGGTCATGACTGGGGATGTACGTCAGGATGTTCAGTAAAATCTCGTCTGAGAAGTCGGAGATGGTGACGCAGGATTGAGAAACACTGTCCGGGCAGCATTGGGCCTGAATAGCAAGAAGGCAGAAACATGAGCATGCAAGGGCTTAAAGGAATTGGGTCAGAGAAAAATGACATTTACATGATTTTCCCGCTTCTCTTAAACGTAGCCGATCAGCCAAGACATGTTTGGTGTTCAGATTTGCACCTGGGCTATGAGGCTAACGTAGCTAACGAGTAAATGGAAGTTTATGAACACCATTAGCATCGTTAAAAGAGCGGTTTGTCATTTTTAGTGCCCTCTGCGTCTCGAATTTTCCCATCATTATTGTTTACCACCAAATCATTAACAATAAGTACTGAATGAAAAAAAGTGCCAGAAACCACCATGGTATGTATATATGAGATTTTAATTTTTTTTTTTTTTAACTCGGGGTGGTTTGAGGCGAGCGTGTGATGATTTTGGCATGCAGTTTGCATGATGCTAACAGGTGGTCATACGCTTACATTATTTACTTGCTACCTATGTGAACCTTGCAGCAAAGAAGCAAAAATTCGAACAAACGCATCTTGGATGACCCACTGCTTTTAACGCAAGTGGGAAACTGATGCACTTTTTCATATCTGTACTGGAAATACTGTGTTCAGTAACTCATGAATGATTATGTGTGAATGGATGTACAGTCAGTTTCAGAATGATTGACAACCCTTGGTAAAATATGAGCGAAATCGAACCTTTAATTGGAGTAGATTTCTTCAAAGAAAATAAAAAATCTTATCCAGAATCTTTTTTTTTTTTTTAACAAACCCACACTTTCTAAAATGCTTATCGTGGCTTAATGTACCAAACAACACCAAATCTCTCGCACACCTTGTAATAGACACCATCTACTAATGCAGTAATTTTCACGTTATGAATTTTCACGTTTCATCTCCATAGAAACCCATTATAAGGGAACAACTTGATGCGGCTTAATGTGTTAAAACACCAAATTTCTCTCACACTTTATTGTTAACTGCTTGTCTACTATCAAAAGAATGAGTCCAGATTTTACGTTAAGCTGTTTATTATAATAGATAATAATGGGAAAAGAGCTTGACGTGAAATTTCGTGCTTTATATTTAGTTTATGGGGTCATTCTTTTAATAGTAGGCATTAGTTATGATCGTTGACGTCGGAGAGAAATTAGTTTTTTCTAGGTCGCTTAACGCTTAACGTGAAAATTAGTGTGGTTCTTTTTCAATGACTGTTTTGTCCTTTTGGTGTCTATGACAAGGTAAGTGTGTTGTTTGGTCGTTGTTTTGGTACATTAAGCCACGTTAAGCTTTTTTCACGTTAAGCGTGCTATGGATTCGGTGCTATACAGTCACCGGATTCTCAACCTAATTAGAATAGAATAGAATAGAAAGCTCCTTTATTGTCACATATACAAGTACAGTGAAATTGATTCTTCACATATCCCAGCATGTTGGT